>AIDU01002472.1:0-14593 GCA_000291705.1 Sphaerulina populicola P02.02b | reverse complement strand
TTTGATAGCCAAATGCAAGAATTCTAAGACGTAGAGATCGGGATCCCGTAGGGTAGCCCTATCTCGCCGATACTCTTTCTTATCTATATCCGGGATATCTTCTCTCCGCTATAGGACGTACTACCGCTATCTTATATCGACGATATAGGATTAACGGCGTCCTCGATAAGCTTAAGGAAGAACGCGAAGATCCTATAAAGAGAAGTCCGTAGGATTACGGAACTAGGGTAGGAAAATACTATCGCTTTTGACCTTACGAAGACCGAGCTTATCTACTTCTCGCGGGCGAAAGGATGTAACTTATCAATCAAGATCCTAACGGGAGAGACGATTAAACCGGTAACGAAAGCCGTCCGCTAGCTAGGCGTCTAGTTTGATTTACGACTCTCCTTTAAGGAACATATCCGGATAAGGGCATCCTAAGCATAAGCGTCCTTCGCTAGGATAGAACGACTAGCGAATACGGAAAAGGGCCTATCGACAAAAGCACTACGATACCTCTATAAGGCCTACGTCAATACCGTAGGAGACTACGGATCCCCGGTTTAGTAGAAGTTAAAGAAGAATATCCGCGCGCTATAGACCGTCTAGAACAAGGTAGCGAAAAAGATCCTAGGAGTCTTCCGTATAGCTTCTAACCTCCCGGCGGAAATAGAAGCTAACCTCCCTCCGCCCGATATAAGGCTAGAGCGCCTCTCTATCTAATACGCGTAGAGGATAGCTAAGCTTAGCGAAGAACACCCGGTTAAGAAAATCCTTAAGGAGATCCCTCCGCAAAGGATACAACGCAACGGGTACGTCGAGATCAAAGACAGAGAAAGAATAAGGATAGGCGATATATAGAAAAGGATCGACTTCCTATTAGGACTTATACCGACCACATATATAGAAAACCGACAGATAGGCCGATATAGCCTATAATGGCCCGATAAGGACTATACTAACTCAAGAAAGCCTAGATAAGCCTAATACGACTCAAGAAGGTTTATAAGAGTTATATACCGCCTAAGTAAGGCTAGACCGAGCCCTCGGACCCGGGTAAGGGACCGAGATATTCTAAATTGGATCGGAGGGGCCTAAGACGCCCTCCGATCGGCTATCCTATATAGATACAAGGGGAGAGCACCCTATAGGTTCTTCTCCTAAGCGATTCGAGTAGTATTCTTCTACTAGATACTTTAGCCTATATATCTTATCCTTTTATATACGAATCGCTTCTTCTTATTATACAACGAAGTATCTTTATAATAGTACTAAAGGCTACTACCCGTTCCGGGTCTACTATATAGGACTCGGCATTAATTAATACCCCCTCCGACTAAGAGTTAGCTATTTAGCTCGAAGCCGAAGAAGCCGAGGCGGCTAGGACTCAACAATTACTAAAGTTGAGTATCGCCTACGAAGAATATACTAAGGCGGTCTAGAAACTCAAAGAATCGGAGGCAGCGATCTAAAGCCTTACGGGTATACCCGTATCGGATAGACTTAGGGCTAGTTCGGGCTATCCTAGCCTATTAATAGTACTATTTATCCTAAAACCGCGCAATCCCTATATATTCGAAGGAAAGAGTCGATAAGACTAGATCGAATAGCGGGACGACTACGAAAGGATCTTCCGAAGGGCGCTAGCGTACTACGTAGACCCGTCTACGAGGATCGAACTTAGAGAAGAATAGATAGTAACCGAACAACGGTCCTAATAGAGCCGTTATATAGACTCCCTTCGGTCTTAACCGGTATATACCGCCCCGTTATAGTCCGACTTTAAGGAATATATACTCAATACGATAGGTACCCTCTAGGAACGAAGGCAAATCGCCTACGACGCAATTAAAACGATCGAATAGAACTTTAGAACCCCGACCGAGCTGCTTACGGACCTAAAGGAACACTAGGACAAGCTAGGTACCGATAATAAACGAACTAAAGTTATAGAATTCAAAAGCGCCCTAGACGGACGGATCAAACACCGCCTTAACGTTAACCTTACTACGTTCTCTACCGTTACCGCCCTAGAGGAGGCCGCTAATATATACTAGAGGGCAATCCTAGCGGAACGGGATACCCGTAGTAGAGACAAACGGGATAACAAACGAGGACGGTTAGATACGGCCGCGAACGAACCGGCCAATTAGGCGAAACGATCCTAGAGCTACTCTAAACCGAGTTAGTTATCTACTACGGGACGACTAAGGACGGGCGAGAATAGACTACTACCGAAATACTACGAATACAGCGAAATAGGCTATAAGAGGCCGGAATGCCCTAAGAAGGCGGGCGGGGACAATAAAGGGTCCCTAAAAGCTAATCCCGCCCCTTAGTACTCCGAGTAGCGGGATAAGTAACTTACTTAGAGGAGTAGCGGCGCAATACAGAACTATACGGACGCAAGTCTAGGGTTATCGGACTATACGAGCTAATTAAAGTCGAGGTTCGGCTAGAAGGGCCGATAGGACCTCGGAACGTCCGAGCCTTAATCGACTATAGCACCTAAATAAACTTCCTTAATAGTATAGTAGTAAAGGAAATAGGCTATAAACTAAATCGAGAAGACAATACTCGATACGAAACCTTAAACGGCTAATCCCTATTAGTTTCGGGTTAGGCAAAGGTCCTATTTGAAGTAACGGCTAGTAACGGGTCGAAACGGGGCGGACTAGCTAAAGTAGCCGTAGGAAGAATCTATAGTTTCCAAATAATCCTCGGTATACTATAGTTAGAACAATAGAACCCTAATATTGACTTTCTAGCTAAGACAATTACTTAGAGAAAGCGAAATAGATACAGATAGTCTAAGATAGCCCTTATCGGCCCGGATTAGATAAAGAACGAGCTTTCTAATCCAAGTACGGTCCTATATATAATGTCCCTCTCCTTAATTAACGGAGAGGATAGAGACCTAGAAGGACTCCCCGAAGTATACCGAAAATACGTATTAGTATTCTTAAGCGAGGGCGCGTCTATCTTAGCCGATTATAGCCCGTTTAAGCTAGCGATAGACCTAGAAGAAGGCAAAACGCTACCCTAGGGGCCGCTCTATAACCTTTCCGAGTTAGAATTAGAGGTTTTAAGGAAGTATATTAAGGAGTACTCCGAGAGGGGCTAGATTAGACTATCTCGATCCCCCGCGGGGGTAGGCATCCTATTTGCGAAGAAAAAGGATAGAACCCTAAGACTCTACGTTAACTATAGAGGGCTAAACGCCGTAATAGTTAAGAACCGCTACCTACTACCTCTAATCTAAGAGTCCTTAGACCAATTATCCGGTACGAAGGTATTCACTAAGCTCGATATAAGGGACGCCTACTACCGACTCCAAATTAAGGAGGGCGACGAATAGAAGACAGCCTTCCGGACTAGATATAGTTACTTTGAATACACTATAGTCCCCTTCGGGTTAACGAACGCCCCGGAAACGTTCTAAGGGTATATAAACGAGGTACTAAAGGACCTAATCGATATTATCTATATCGTATACTTTAATAATATCCTTATTTTCTCCTAGAACGAGGCTAACTACATCCGAGACGTATCGATAGTACTCGAGAGGCTATAGAAGGCGAAGTTGTACGCTAAGATAACTAAATACGACTTCTATAGAGACTAAGTCGGGTTCCTAGGATACCTAGTCAGCCTAAGAGGGGTAGAGATAGAACTAGAACGGGTCGAAACGGTCCGAGACTAGCCGGAACCGACGTCGGTAAGGGAAATCCGTATCTTTATTAGGTTTGCTAACTACTACCGAAGGTTTATTAAATACTTCTCCCGTATTGCCGTACTATTGAACCGCTTAACGGAAAGAAAGGGTAATATAGCGAAGGGAGGGTAGAAGTAGAGGAATAAGGAATCTATAAAAATCGCCCTACCGCTAGATACTAAACACGCCTTTAAGGAACTAAAGCAATCCTTCTACTCCGCCCCTATCTTAAAGTACTTTAACCCGACTCGGGCTATAAAGGTAGAAACCGACGCGTTAGGGTACGCTATCTCGGGCGTTATAATACAATAGTACGACTTTTAAGGAAAGATACAATAGTTCCCGGTAGCTTTCTTCTTAAGGAAGATAATCGCCTCGGAACGGAACTACGATACCTATAATAGGGAACTCCTAGCGATAGTAGAGTGTTTTAAAGCGTAGAGGTAGTATCTAGAGGGTACGTAGTACTAGATAGAGGTAATAACCGATTACTATAACCTCTAGTAGTTTATGTCTACTAAAACCCTTATACGAAGACAAGTAAGATAGGCCGAATACCTTGTAACCTTCGACTTTAGAGTAGTCTATAGGGTAGGAACGCTTAACGGCGCGGTAGACGGAGTAAGTAGGCGCCTAGACTATATAGACGTAGACTACTCGGGGAGATAGGTTAACGAAGCCGACTTATCTATTACGTTAAAAGCCTTGCAGAGCTAAATCGATCTAGAGCGAGGCGAATTAGGCTAGAACGCCCCGGTACGAGCTATACTAGCCGTTAGAGAAACGAACGATATATCCTCGGCTTATCGATACGACGCAGCGGCCCTAGCTAACGTAACTTTAATAGAAAGCATCTAGGACGGTACAAAAGCCGACGAGACGGCGAGAAAGGTCGTAGTAGTAAAGGCATCGACCCTAACTCTACCCTAGACTACTCGATAGGTCTATAAAGACGGAGTATAGAAACAGGATAGAAGGATTTTCGTCCTAGAAGGACTATTGCGTATAGAAATCCTCCGAGAGTACTACGACGACCCTATAGTAGGGTACTTCGGGTTCTAGCGTACGATAGAAGTAGTACTCCGTAGGTTCTAGTAGCCTAAGATTAGGGGGTACGTTAAGGACTATATACGTAGCTACTATACTTACGCCCGAATCAAACCGAGACGGTATAAGCTATATAGAGTATTAGTAGTAGAAGACGTATCTAAGGCACTATAGGAAGACCTGACTATAGACTTTGTTATAGACCTCCCGCCGTTAACCTTTATAGGGTATACCTACGATAGCATCTGCGTAATTATAGACCGATACTCCAAAATGGCCTATTATACCCTATATCGGAAGGATATAACGGTAGAAGGGCTAGCAGACCTCTTCCTACGAGACGTATTCCGACTATACGGAATTCCGGTGTCTATAGTAATAGACCGGGGAAGCTTGTTTACTTCGAAGTTCTAGAGTACATTCTACTACTACCTAGGGGTAAGACGGGGACTAAGTATAGTATTCTACCCTTAGACAGACGGGCAAACGGAACGATAGAACTAGACAATAGAGTAGTACCTCCGCGTATACTACAACTACGAGTAGGACGACTAGGCGAGATTGATTAATATCGCCGAATTCGTATACAACGATAGCTAGTATACGACGATAGGCACAACTCCCTTTCAAGTATATAATATAAGAGACCCTATATAGGCAAGATAGCCCGATATAGCCTAAGAAGGGGGGAATACTCCGAGAGCGGAGTAGCTAGTAGACAAAATAATCGGTCTATAGAAGACGCTAAGGGAAAGGCTAGTAAAAGCGAAGGCAAACTAGGCAAAGTACTATAACGAGGGTAGGAAAACTAAGGAATACGTAGTAGGGGATATAGTTTACCTATCTATAAAGAACCTTTCTACGGTAAGGGACTCGAAGAAGCTCGATTATAAGTATATCGGGCTATTCCTAATCATCCGTATCGTAAACAAGGCAGCTTATATATTAGAGCTACCGGAATACCTGAAAATACACCTAACCTTCTACGTAAGTATACTAAAGGACTACGTTAAGGCAGAACTTACCGAGAGGGCCTAGAATAACCCGAAATCCTTTAGAATCGACGACCCGGAAGTCTTCGAAGTCGAGAAGATTAAAGGGCAGATAGTAGATAAGTAGGGACGCTAGGCCTACTTAGTATCCTAGAAGGGATACGGGGATAAGGACGACTTATAGGAGCCGGTAAGCAACATTAGCCCGGAAGCAATAAGGATATACTAACTCCGTATAAATAGGGAGGTAAAGGGGTAGGAATTGCCTATATTAACCTAAAGTTCCTCGAAACGGAATAAGGGTAGGAAGAACGGCAGAAAATAAGACTTTAGTATACATTTAGTTATAGGAGTTAGTAGAATAAGACAATTAAATTCATTTCGTAATATAACTACGCAAAGCAGACCGGGTATCTTCCTTATACGCTATAATAACCTAAACCGGCCCGTAACGGGCCAAACCGACCTAGACAGGCGCACTTAACCACTTAGTAAGCCTAACTTAGTCTCTTCTATAGAATCTATATCGGAGTTATCTTCGCGCCTACTATAGTTACGTATAGCGGCAGTTACCTTAGGAAGACGAAGGGCCTAGAGTAACTTCCGAAGAGGGGAAGCGGTATACTTAGGCTTAGACTAGAACGAGTCAGAAAGGACTAAATCGGACTAACTAGAGTTAAAAACTTACTATCTCTCTATTAATACGATCGATATAGCGGTATAGCTCTCTAATAAGAGTATTTGCGCCCGCTAAAGGGGAAACCGGAGCGACCTAGTTAGGATCTACGTATATAGAGGCTACTTTCTTAGACTTCTTTTAAGGAGTAGACTAGAAACGATTAGTATAGGCCGTTTTGGGCCAAAACGGGGTAGTACGAACTAGGTCTCCTCGAGCCTTAGCTTCAATCTCCTCGCGGTAACGCGCTACGATAGAATCAACGAAAGGGCTAGACTTATCTATATCCGAGCCGCCTAGGTATATATACAGGTTATTAACCCCCTAGAACGAGGGAAACGACCTAGAACGATTAGTATATAGCTAGAATAGGCCGACTAGGGCCGATTAGGGCCGATTAGAGGGAACTTACTTCTTAACTAACTTATATAAGTTCCTAGCGGCGGCTACGGCAGATTTGGCTTTAATTAGCTTCTTAGCTACGGTCAAATAGTTGTCGGATATAGCTAGGCGCTTATCGTTAATAAACTTCACTAGAGCGTCGAACTTCTTCGGGATCTAAGAGCAAGTTAGACTAACTCGGGCCAAAATAGGCCAATATAGGCCGACAGTACCTAATAGTAGTAGCCTATACGGAACGTACAGCGATAGTACTCTACTAGACCCTTCTTATCTAGAGTACGCGTAAGCCTCTCTAACTCTATATTACCCGTAGTATCTAGGCCGGGCGGGAACTAGCAAAGAGTAGTAAGGGTACTAACGGCCGCTTTATTAGTCGATACTATAAGGTTCGAGACACAATTGATATAGGGGTTACAAGTCGTAACGTAATTAGTAGCTATAATATAGATTAGTAGGAAAAGGCGATAGTAGGGTTGAAACAAGCTACTACAAGCTATATTAGTCGATTATGCCCTATAATAGCCCGATTAGCCCCGGTTACCCTAGGTAGAACTACTAGTTATACTAGTAGTAAAAGTAGATCACTTACAAAGAATTGTAGTATAGAATATTAGAGTAAAAGTAATAGTAGAAACAGAAAGAAAACGCGCTTATCTAGGTAGCGTAGGGAACCTTACTCTAGTAAACAACGGAAAGTTCTTAGATAGCCGAAAACGATCTATTATATTCTATAGTTCATTTACTAAATAAGGCTACTTTTAGGTATAAAACTCTAAACAAAGAAACCCTTTAGGGGTCAAAGGAACTCGAGGACGAGCCCTAAAAAGGGGGGGCAATATTAGGACTTATACCGAACATATATATAGAAAACCGACAGATAGGCCGATATAGCCTATAATAGCCCGATAAGGACTATACTAACTTAAGAAAGCCTAGATAAGCCTAATACGACTCAAGAAGGTTCATAAGAGTTATATACCGCCTAAGCAAGGCTAGACCGAGCCCTCGGACCCGGGCAAGGGACCGAGATATTCTAAATTGGATCGGAGGGGCCTAAGACGCCCTCCGATCGGCTATCCTATATAGATATAAGGGGAGAGCACCCTACAGGTTCTTCTCCTAAGCGATTCGAGTAGTATTCTTCTACTAGATACTTCAGCCTACACATCTTATCCTTTTACACTTCCTTAGCGGGATAGGAGGCAAAAAGGAGGACTAATAACGTGAAATCCAGCGCCTAGCCGACGAAACCTAGACCGAAAAATTCAGGAAAGAGAAAGAGAAGAGACGGCGAAAGAACTTCAACCTAAAAAGCTATTACTTCTAATTCCCGGGTACCCCGCTAGAGGAACTAAGGGTAGACGGGAAGAGACAAGTTACGAGCGCCTTCTACGGTATCCTCCTAGGATATACGTACCTAAAAGACTACCTAGCGAGGATAGGCAAGTCTAGCGGGACCGACTATAGATACGGAAGGGGGAATAAGGAGACGGTTAAATACCTAATTCTGAACTGCTCGGAATATAGGATAGCGAGACTAGCCTTATTTCACCCCGAGAGAACGATAGCGTCTATCGTCGAGGACGAGACGAAAGAACTAATACGATTCCTTACGGTAACGGGGATAGCTACGAGAGAGTAGTACCTTAGTAGGAGTAGAGAAGAGGAGGAGGAAGAAGAGGAGGAAGACGGGTAGGCAAGGCCTACGGCGCCCTAGGAGTTTTAAGGAGGATTCTGATTTATTTTGATTGATTAAGGGACTAACGGAATAGGTAGGGGGAGTTAGTTGGGCTTGGTTTAGTTAGTACTCTTACTTTGCTTTCCTTGCGTTAAAAGTAGTTTTAAGCCCCTAGTTTCTAGGGTACGGGATACACTCCCCTTAGTAGAGAGAAAGAAGAAGATAAGAGAAACGGGGAAACCCGAATAAGACCGGTAGGGTCCTCTAGAGGGCCCTACCCGTCCTATATAGTTATAGACTTAGACAGGACGTTAATAGAATAAACAAACAAACAAACAAACAAACAAACCGTAATACCTTATATAGTAAGAACCCCCGTCGTAATACCTTATATAGTAAGAACCCCGTCGTAATACTATAGTAGCGAAGCAACTTTGATTGATAATTATATAATCGAGCAAAAACGTACTAAAGCAGAAAATAGAACACGCGCGCGCGAGGCGCGAGAGAGACGTACCCGCCGCCTATAGGGTCCCTAACTCTATAGACGACAACGGCGAGGTCGTCTCCCTCCTCCTACGCTTCCGACTACTACTCTTAGCCGGGGCAATAGTAGGCGTAGGTATAGGCGTAGGCGTAATAGCCGGAACCGGATTAGTACCGAAGACACTAGCGAGCGCGGTATCGTCGTCGTCGTCGTCGTCGCCGTCGTCGCTACTATAGTCCTTACTAGACTAATCCGGCTCCTAATTACCCCGTTCGGGGAAGGCCGTAGCTATAGACGCGTCTAGGGCAGCCCTAGACGCGCCGGCTATACAAGCTATCTACGAGACGTATAAGTACGCGCGGGTAAAGGTAAGGGTAAAGGAGACTTACTTCGTACTATAGCTCGAAGATGCCCTATAGGGTACTAGTAGCTTTCGCTACCTCTAATAGCCCTATAGCGGCGAGTACGCTACTAGCCGTAGGCGCGGTACTACTCTCTACGCCCCCTTTCTTAGGTATATTATATATATTGAAGTGAATAAATAAGTTGCATAGGTTTTTGATTGAGTGTCTGTCTAGTAGATATATATATGTATATGCTAACTTATATGTATGTCTGTTTGTATCAAACAGATCTTATAAGTTATATATTACGTAGTTTGGAAGTTACTTAAGTTATGTGTACTAACATACTCTAGGTCAGATACCTAATATACCTAGGTTACATAATATACCTAATGTACCTAGTATGCCTAGGGTATCTAATATGCCTAACATGTGTTACGTGTATAGGTTAGCTAATATAGGTCACCTAACATGCCTAAGTTCTATAGTTCTATTAATATCCCCCTACCTTAGTACTAAGGCATTAATCCAATCTAGCCAATAAGAGCCCTCGAAAAGGGTGTTAGTTATTATAGGTATTGTTTTTATTACTGCAATCGACTCGTTACTGCCGTCGTACGGTCGTTACTATTGCCCGCCCTCGTGTACCCTAAGAGCCTTTCTGAACTCTACGAACGCTAGTCGTAGCAGTAGTTTCGTAAGGCTATCTACGACTATACGGTTCGTCGGTATCTATTGAATATCTACCTCTTTACTTTCTATCTTCTCGTACTGCTAGCGCTCTTGAATAGCGATGTGTTTCGTTCGCGAGTAATACGCCTATAGGTTCTTCGCGAGAGCGATAGCCCCGGCGTTGTTACCGAAAATCACTATCGCTTATACCTGCCCTTTACCCAACTGTTCTAATAGCCGTCTTAACCAAATCGCCTCTTTACATGCCTATGTCTAGCCTATTAGTTCGGCTTCGTAGGTAGAAAGTGCTACCGTAGGCTATCGCTTCGAGCTCTACGTAATAGCGCCGCTGCCTAGGTTGAACGTATAACCTGCGGTTGATCGTCTCGTATCGGTGTCGCCGGCCTAATCGGAGTCGGTATAGCCGTAAAGGTTAGTGATTTCGCCGGTAAAGGTAAGCTCGTAATAGATAGTACCGCGGAGGTAACGGAAGATATCCGTTACTACTACGTAGTGCTCGTTTGTAGGGTTACTAGCGAATCGACTTACTACTGATACTACGTAGGCAATGTCTAGGCGCGTACCTAGCATCGTATATATAAGTGAGCCTACCGCGCTCTAGTATTTGGTACGAAACGCGTCGGCAGCTTAATAGCCGTTCGGCGTAGGGGTTAGTTTTCGACTTGGATCGAGTAGAATAGCTTTGACCTTTACGTTGTTCTATATATCGTATTTCTTCAAGAATTGCTCGATATAGTTACTCTGACTTAGGTGAATAGTGCGTATAGCACGGTTACGTCTGATCGTTATACCTAAGTAGTAATAGTATAGCCCTAGGTCGCTTATCTCGAATCGATTACTAAGGTATTTCTTTACGCTATTGATTTCCGTAATGTATAGGCCTACGATAAGTAAATCGTCTACGTAGACTGCGATAAATGTCTTACCCTTTACGAATACACTTATATCGGCGTCTAGAGTAGTGAATCCGGCCGCTTCTAAGTACGTAGTTAATATAGCGTACTAAATGCGAGGTAACTATCGTAGTCTATACAGTGCTTTGAGTAGTAAGTATACGTTATTGGTTCCGTCCGTAAATCCGTCCGGTTGTTCTATATAGATAGGCTCTTTACTATCGAGGGTACCGTAAAGAAACGCTGTCTTTACGTCTATCTGTTCGATTTCGTAGTCTCTAGCTATAGCGATAGCGAATAGTACCTTATAGCTTATAGGCTTTACGACTAACGTATAGGTTTCGAGGTATTTACTATCTTGTATGAACCCTTTTACTACCTATCGGCACTTATACTTCACTTTGTTACTAATCCGTTTGATTTTGAATACCTACCTGCCTTTAAGGATCTTGCTATTAGCTTCTGATCGTTTAATTACTCGCTATACCGCGTTACGCTATAGTGAATAGTATTCGTCGTCTAGTACAGGCTTCTAGTTACTCTATCTGCTACTATAGAGCTTGGCGTCGTCGTATATAGACGGCTCGTATAGTTCTAAGGCTAGTGAATAGCTTATAAGTATAAGAAGCAGTAGGTTGAATTAAGTAGTATCGTTGTTAGCGTTACTTTCGTGTTACTAGTAGAGATATCTCGGTTTACGCTATCGTTTGCCTTCTTGGATAAGTTCGGCTGTAGGCGCGTTAATACCGATTGTTTTGGGCCGTATGTTTAATACGTAACCCGGAGGAGTAGATAGTAGTAATTGCTCGTAGCCTGACTATAGTAACTCGTAGTCTCGTAACTCGTAGTTTGTAGACTCGTAGTTCGTAGACTCGTAGCCTATCTATAGTAACTCGTAGCTATAGTAACTGTCGCTCGTTATAGGGCGAGTTCTTTTTGATAATAGTAGGTAACCTGTTACTAGTCGTTTTGTAGATAGACCCGCTTTTTCTAGTAACCCCCCGGATCTAGTCGGGGTATTAGCGGAAGTAATTGGTTGTTAAGTAGAAGTAATTAGTTGTTAAGCTGTTTCTTTGTCTCCCCCTAGCTCTACTACCGTATTATCTACGTCGTTACTATCGCTCGTAGTAACGCTAGTACAGTTAGGGTATAGTTTATCGAAGTCTATATCGAAGCGCTATTGTAGACGCCTAGGGTTCTCGGAAGTAACGAGGTAGTACCCGTTACCTTTAAACCCTAGTAACTGTTCGATTCTAGCCTTAGTACTAATTAACTTATTTATATCGGCAGTTAATCGATAGACGTATACTTTGTAGCCGATGATTCGTACATTAGCGAGGTACGGTTTGTTGCCTGTCTATACCTCGTATAGAGTGACTATTAATCTGCGATATAGTAATCGGTTCCGTAGGTACGTAATTCCGTGTTCGATTACTAAGGACTAGTAACGTAGGTTAAGGTTTGGTGAATATAATATAGTAGACTACGTTTTCTGTTCGATTACTTTGTTATAGGCTTCGGCGATACCGTTCTACTAGTATTGTTCGGTACTAGACAGGTATAACGTAATCCCCCTATTTCGGAGCTATCTAAGGTAACTATCGCTTATGTTCTTACCCCCCCTATCTTAGATAAGAAGGGTCGTAAAGCATTCGGGGGTACTGTTTGTAGTAATGAATTCTTAGATAGTAACTAGCGCGTCGGAGCGTCGTTAAATTGGTTTAGTAACTCCCTATTAGCTCTAGTTATTAATAATACTAATAAAGTACTTGTAGCTATCGAATAACTTAATTAGCGTATATACTACGTCGGTATAAATAACGTCTATTTTGTGACGTCCGCGCGGAAGGTAATAGTTGTATAGTTTCGATAACTGTCGTCCGAGTACGCAACTTTTATAAATACAGTAACTATCGTCGCGTATTGTCTCTATTCTAGTAGCTATAGTTCGGAGCTTAATTAGGCCGCGTTCGCTAAGATGTACTATTCGCTCGTACTATAATCGGAGTAATTTATCTACGGAGTAGGCAGCTCTATAGAAACCGGTAACTAGTAGTTAATATAGTTATTCTTTATATATGTCTAGTATTAACAGCCCGCTAGTAATAGTCGCGGTAAATTCGTTACCTCCTTGCGTAAAGGAGAGACCGTCGCTAGTCTTAGAGATGCTCTAGATATATAGCTATATAGCGTTAAGCGATAGTAGGTTAATACCTACGCTTAGTAAATACTACGTATTAGGTATTTGAATCTACCGTCTATTTCGGTATCGAATTCGTAACGTGCCCTAGCCTACCGGTCTAAGCTTTGCGCTACTAATGCCGTTTGATTCTACGGAATCGATAGTATCGTAGGTTCCGCCGATAAATAGGTCTTTGCGACCGATAAGTAATCCGGTCGCTCTACTATCGAGAATAAAGCAGTCGTAGAGGTTAATACCTCGGTGAATAGCTATATATTCGCGAGTAGCGTCGTAGGAGGTAAAGTAGATTGCTTTACCTATTAGCAATACGTTGTAACGTTCTTCGCTCTTCGCTACTACCTTGTCTCTAAATACTACGTCGTCGGTAGTTTTTCGCTTCTTATCTAATATAGGGGTAGTATTATTGTTTCGATTAATCTACCCCTAAGGTGCCTTAGTAGTATCTATAGTCTAGTATGTACCCTTGTATCGCTTGCTATAGTATTTGCAGATAGGGTAGTTAAAGGTTCGTCGCTACTATTGATTATAGAGCGTTATATTACTGTCGCTCTAGATGCGGCTAGCGTATTCTTCTACTTTTCGTCGTACGACGGCTAGGCTAACTACCGCCTAAGGTATACCGTTAGTAACTGTCGGAACTAGTAAGTACTATAGGTTGAACGCCGTAATAAACTCTTTAAACGCGTTACTTAGTCCGCTAAGGTAAGCCTGTACTAGATATGATTCTAGTAGTACTAGTCGATCGTAAATAGCGACTATTCTATTGTAGAGTTCGGTGAATTTGGCGCTATAATCGGAGATATTGGTACAGCCGGAGAGTAAGAGTATCGTAAAGCTGTAATATAGTTCTTAGTAGCGACCTAAACCGGAAATTTCGAACTCGGGGCGTAATCGTATATCGATAGCGGTAAGGATAGGTTCGTAAATTGCTTCGGCTATTTCGAGAAGTAATCGAGCGATTAGACTATAGTATTCCTTTACTAGCGCGTAGGCGCTAAGTTGTTTCTCGTTCTAGCTCTCGAGCCGTAGTTCGTAGGCTTCGTCGCTCTCCGCGGGTATCGTTACTACTAGAGTATTATCGGTAGCTAGTATAATAGTAACTTCTAGGCGCTTAGTAGGGGTGAATTTGGTAGTCGAAACGGTAACGCTATAGCTACTAAGAATGATTTTGTTAACAATACGCGAGCGCTAAAGTGTCTACTATAGTAGGCTATTAAGGCGAGTAAGTAGTAGCGATCGTATGTTATTAGACATAATAATAGTAATAGAGCTATCGATAGTAAAGTATGCAAGAAGGTAGTTAATAGTAATCGTAATAAGCGTAATAGTCGTAATAAGCGTAATAAGCGTAATAGACGTAGTCGTAATGTAAGTATATACTATTCGAGTGTTAGTATCGATTTGTCTTTATAGATATAGATTGCTATCGTCGTCGTCGTTGCTATTGTCTCGCTTATGTCCGTATCCGTAATTGTTTGTTT
>AIDU01002471.1:0-14604 GCA_000291705.1 Sphaerulina populicola P02.02b | reverse complement strand
TCCTCTAGAGGGCCCTACCCGTCCTACATAGTCATAGACTCAGACAGGACGTTAATAGAATAAACAAACAAACAAATAAACAAACAAACCTTAGCCTTAACTTGCCTACCGAGTAGCCCGCTTAGGTCTAGACCCAAGTTGTCCTAGCGTCCCCCGTTAACGCGCCCGCCTAGCAGCCTATCTAAGTCTACCCCTTTATAGGCAGCACTATATAGGAGCGGTACGGCCCCCGGCGTAACTTAACCGCTCGGGTCGAGGAGGTAGTTAACGTAGATAAGAAACACGTAGCGGTATAGGCTACAACGAGGCCGGGTAAGGAGGTCTCCCGAGAGGAGTCGTAGTAGAAGGAGGTAAGGAAGATAGTACCGGGCTTGCCCGGGAGAGACTAATTAGCTAAGGTAGCTAAAGACAAGGCTAAGAGACAGTAGGGCGCCGCTACGACGAAGTAGCTCGAGAGGGCTATATAGAAGACGTTCCTCCCCGTAGTCGGCGGGGACTTAGGTAGGATCCCCGATTCCGATAGTAACTCCGATTATAGGCCGGAGGTAGAAATAGTAGACCGTAAGGATAATAACGACGCAACGCTAGGACGGAGCTAATTAGCGTAGGCGATAGAACGGAGCCTATTAGTACTAAATCGAGACGACCCTACCGACCCGGCCCCGGTGAACCCGCCTACGATAGCTAAGAGGAAGAAGCCGGCTACTCGTCGTCTAGATAAGCTGCTCTAAGACTACTAGCCGGATAAGGGTAGGATCCCGACGCTAACGTCTGCCGATAAGTTTTGTTTCAACCTTATCGCAAACGCGCAGCTCCCGAGGCTTATAGTAGGGGAGGCGCTACAGTTGGGCGACCCCTTTACTAAGGCCCTCTTCGCTCGGTTCGCTAACGACGCCGATACTTAGGACGCGCTATAGTAGGTTATAAAGCGGAAGGAGGAGGGCGGCGATCCGGAAGGCGTTAGTCGGCCGGCCCGCGTACAGAATCAGGTTCTTATCTAGGCCGCTAGTAGCGCTATACGGTTGTAGCCGCGGGGTATCCTATCGTCGCGCCGCTATCCCCGTCGGCCGGAACAACTCTACGCGGAGACGGATAATATCGACCTATCTGCAGTTCTAGAAGACTTCGTTATAGTACCGAGTATTTGGGTACTAGCCGTCCTCTTAGGCTATCCGGACAGGACTTGCGACGCTTTGATCGATAAGGGTACCGAGTTAGTTATAATTCGGTATAGTCTCGTCTAGAGGTTCTACCTACTAATAACGCTAGTAAGCGAGAGGATTTAGATGTCGACGGCGAATAGGCGGAGTAAAATCGTTAGGGTATATCGGGATCTCGAGGTCGATATCTTCGGTATCCGGGTAATAGTTATAGCTCTAGTTACTAACGCCGAGTACGCCCTCCCGCTTATCCTAGGGCGCCCCTAGACTAGGAGGACGAGGCTCGTCGGAAAGAACTACGACGATAGTTCGTAGGAGGGGACAATCTCTAACCGAACTAGCTAAACGGTAACCTTTACGGGTACCTCTAGAAACGACGGCTACTACCGCTTCGAACTTAACGCTAATACCTTCTAGGGAAAATTGGTTACGGAGCCGAAGCTATAATAGCCTCCGCGTCAAACTTACCTATAGCAATTACTAGGGTGCCTACTACGTAGCCGGATTTCTTTCGTTACTTGCGCTTTAGGCGTCGTTATATCGTTAGTTGCAACGCCTATATCTTCGCTTAGCGGGGGCCGCCGCGTCGCGGCCCGGGCGTGTTTACTACGCGGATCGTCGATACCGGCTCGGCGGGGGAGGACTAGGCCTTCAAGTCGATACTTTGCTACTCCTATATCAACTAGGAGTACGACCGGCGTACGCGGGCTAGGCATCTCGTCTAGACCTATACGATGTATAAGCGGAAGGCCTAAAAGATACGCCCCGTCGACGTAACTATTGATATCTCTAAAAGCGCGTCCCCGAATATCGGCCTAGTTACTAAATAGAAGGAACCCTTCCTTCGTAGGGAGGCCGCGCTACTACCCGGGAGTAGCCCGTACGACTAGCGGTACCTAATCAAGAAGTTCTCTAATATACCGCGGGGGAGCCGTCTTACGCTAGAAGTAATGCGGTCTATCGAGACGGGGGAGGATATCTCGCCTTAGGAGCGCAAACTACTCGAGGAGATGCTCTTTAACCGGGAGGCTACGCTAGCGGCAAATTTCGAATACCTCGGTAGGGTTATCCCTAGTATCGCTCTACCGTAGGTAATACGGATAGTTCCGTATAAGCTATAGAGTTACCCGGGCTTCCGGCTTAACCTATCCCTACTCCCCGCGATAGAGGGTATTATTCGCGAACGGTACGAGGTAGGTACACTCGAGTATAGTAAAGGGTATTACCGGAACCCGTACTTCCTAGTAGTAAAGAAGTCGCTCGCCCCTAGACAGCTGCCGGCTAAGGAGTACTATCGCCTAATCAATACGGCTACCGAGATCAATCGGGTTACTATCCGGGATACTAACCTACCTCCTAATACGGATGAATTTGCGGAACACTTCGCTAGGTACTACGTCGCGTCCTTGTTAGACGTCTTTTCGGGATACGACTAGGTACTACTCGCGGAGGAGAGTAGAGACCTTATATCGTTTCAGACGTACCTCGGCCTTTTCCGCTAGACTACCCTGCCCTAGGGCGCTACAAATTCGGTCGGTTAGTTCGTTCGCGTAATTACCCGCGTCCTTATAGATTATATCTCTTACCGCGCGTTACCCTTCCTTAACGATATCGGCGTAAAGGGTCCTAAGACGGACTATAGCGGGGCGGAGCTAGAGCCTAGCCTACGGAGGTTTATCGTAGAGCATATCGTCTCTCTCGATTAGGTACTCGCCGATATTAAGCGGGCGGGAATAACTATCGCTATCAAGAAACTATAGGTACTATAGAAGCGGATCCGGGTAGTCGGTTACGTTACGGATACTAATAGCCGCTACCCTAATATAGCTCGGGTAGCGAAAATTGTCGACTAGCCTAACCCTACGTACTAGAAGGACGTCCGTGTTTTCGTCGGGATCGTAGTCTACTTCCGTATCTAGGTCCCCGAGTTCGCGCTAAAGGCTAAGCCGCTATACGGGCTTCTTCGTAAAGGCGTCGAGTTTAAGTAGACTCCGGAGTACTAGCGGGCTAAGGATATCCTTGTCGCCGCCCTAGTCTAGGCTCCGCCCCTAGTCCCTATCGACTATTCGGAGGGGGCGGGTACTATTATCGTCGCGACCGACTCTAGCGGTATAGGATATAGGTACGTTTTAATATAGGAGGACTCGTAGAAGAGGCGGCGGCCTAGTCGGTTCGAGAGCGGGATATAGGATAAGTATTAGAGAAGGTATAATACTAGTAAGCTCGAGTGCCTCGGGGTACTTAAAACCTACTAGAAGTTTCGGCCCTAGCTGTTTAGTTAGTACTTTATCTTAGAGGTTAATACGCAAACCCTAGTATATTAGCTTAACCGTACGGCCTCCGACTGTAAGAGGGGGTATATAGCGATGTATAGAGTCCTCTTTCCTACCGCGTAGGAAAGTGTACAAACTAATTCTTGCCCTTCCGAATGAAGGGGTACGAGTAGACTAATATACGTATACGCTGCCCCTACGCTCTATATGCGAGGCCGTTCGAGGTCCGAGGTAACTTTCCTCTCGGAACCTCGATAGTCCGGCCATCCGAGTGGATTACCTTATATAGGCCCGCAGCCTATGTATATAGGCGGTTAGGGTTATACAGGTTGTACAGGTTTAGGGGAACCTAGCTATTACAATTATCTCCTCTCCCTAATAGAGCTGCCCCTAGCGACGTACGTAACACGTATGCATTCCGTATATTAGTCGCTATAGCAGGAAATCCTAGTAGTTACGGGCATTCCGTATTCTACGTATAGTATAGAACGCGACGGTAATAACAAACATAGCTGTACGTAGTAACAACAAAGGCTAGCAAACATTCTATCGCCTAGCAACGCTAGTATGATATAGAAGTGTTTTTCTCTCGCCCGCTACTTGTCTCCTACGCTCCAGTTTTCTTAGTTCGCCCGTTTTTCTTCGCTCTCGCTTCGCGTTCGCCTCGCAGTACCAACGCATATACAACGCACATATATATATACGCACCAACTCCTTTCGGTATAATGCTACCTAAGTTCGCGGCGCGGTCGCCGGCCCGTCCGCCTCGCAGCGTCGTTGCGGGCGCTGCTAACGGTAGGGGGGTCTGCCTCCGGTGTATTACGTATATATAGAAGGGTAAGTATGCTGCGCTACTCGTACGCTTGTCATGCGCTCTACTACTGAGCTGTTTTACTAACGTTGGCTAGTAGATAGAGAGGGGCTGTTGCCTATTGCCTACGACGCCGCCCTAGCGCTAGGCCTGAAGAAGAAGTGCGCTCGCTGCGCTAAAGGTCGGCACAAGTGCGAGCGGCTAACGGACCCGAATCTCGTCCGTCAAGCGTAGTATATACTTGTCCTACGCGCCCGCTATACGAAGGCTACTGTCCCCGGCCCTCGTACGGACCAACTAAGGCGTCGCCTTACTCGTCTAGGCGAGTCTATCGCCTAGAGCAAACGAGTGTTCGCGGCGAACAAGGGGAAGTCCGTAGGTGTATATAACATACCTAGGAAAGGGGGCGTAGCCGACGGCAGTACCGCGCCTACGGCTAGTAGCGTACTCGCCGTTGTAGAGCTAACGGAGGTAGCGAAAGCTACCTATGCCCTATAGGGCATTTTTGAGCTGTAGTATAAGGTAAGTCTTACTACCCTTGCTTGCCCTTGCCTTTTACCTACGCGTGCTTACGCGTCTCGCAGATAGCGCGTATAGCCGGCGCGTCTAGTGTCGCCCTAGACGCGGCCGTAGCTACGGCCTTCCCTAAGAGGGGTAATTGGGAGCCGGATCAGTCCGGTAATGACTATAGCAGCGACGACGACGGCGACAACGATGATTCCGCTCTCGCTAGTGTCTTCGGTACTAGTTCGGCTCCTAGCGTCGTGCCTGCGCCTACGCCTCTGCCTACGCCTGCGCCTCGGCCTGCTCCTATCGTCGCTCCGGCTGCGCGTAGCAGTCGGAAGCGTAGGAGGCAGTCGCCTCCGACGTCGCCTTCGGAGTCGTCCTTAACGTCGTTGGAGGGGACTCTATAGACGCCTGCGTCTCTCTTGCGCTGCGCGCGCGTACCTCTGTCTCTGCTTCTGTTTAGTACGTTTTTTCTTCGATTATATATTTATCAATCAAAAGTTGTTTCGCTACTATAGAATTACGACGGGGTTCTTACTATATAAGGTATTACGACGGCAGTCTTACTGTATAAGGTATTACGATAGATAACTTGCTAAAGCACTTATTCTGCTTACGTAGCTACTTACGTGCTTTTCTAGTACGCTTCGACTGCGCCTCGAACTCGTCGAGCGCGGTATATTCGCCTATATGCTCTTCAGGTTCCTACTAATCAAATTCCTCGGGCTAGCTACGCTAGCGAACTAAGTACTGCCTTACGCCTTTCCTTAGGCGCGTCCCTAAGATCTTCTTAACCTCGTAGAGGCCTTCTTCGTCTGCGAGCGGTAAGCTACCCTTATACGCTTCTCCTACGCGACTCCGATAGGGCTTAAGGTATAAGACATAGAATATATTGTAGATTAGCGATCTAGCTAGGAGTACTAGGCGATACGCCTGCTTTCCGATAACGTCGATAACCTTGAACGGTCTAGCGAACTTATCGGCGAACTTCTTAGTAGGTACCTTTAGCCGAAGGTTCTTAGTAGACAACAATACTATATCTCCGACGTTGAAGCTTATTAGAGTATACTTCTCGTCGAAGTACTTCTTCTGCGCTTCGCTTGCGCGTCGCTAGCGTTCGGTTAGGGTCTCGTGGTTCCTTTTCAGCCGTTCTGTAGTATTAGCTACGGCCGGTACCTCCCTTTCCAAAAGCTCGCCCCGAGCGTCTCTCGTACGAGTCGCTAGCTCCGGGTTAAAACTATATAAGGCTTTGAACGGGGACATCTTCAAGATAGTATAGTTACTATTGTTACAGGCGAACTCGGCCTAAGTAAGTATACCTGCCTAGTCGTCCTACTGCTCTAAGTAGTAGATACGCAAGTAGGTCTCTACTACTTGATTTATCCGTTCCGTTTGGCCGTTAGTTTGAGCGTAGAAGGCTGTGCTCAGCCTGCGTTTAACCTGCGCTTTATAACAGAAGTCGGCCTAGAACTGCGACGTGAATACCGATCCGCGATCGCTTACTATACCCGCGGGTAAGCCAAAACGACGGACAATCTTATAGACGAGGATATCGACGAGGTCTACGCTAGTGCACTTCTTAGTAGTAGGCACGAACGTAACCATCTTCGTGTACCTATCGACGATTACAAGGATCGTATCATATACGCTATCGCCTCGCTTGCTAGGCGGAAGGTCCGTAATAAAGTCCTAGGTTAGTTCCTAGAACGGCCTCTTAGGCATCGGCAGCGTAGTTAGCTCGCCGTAGGGGCGATAGCGCCTCGCCTTTGCCTTCTAGTATAAGTCGCACTCTGCGACGTACTCGGATACCTCGGTAGACATACCTAGCTAGAAATACTTCCGACGGATCAAAGCGATCGTTTTGTCCTTACCAAAGTGCCTAGCTAACGGGTCGTCGTAGTACATGCGTATGATCTGCGCTCTGAGTGCGTAGTCCTTAGGTACGTACAGTACCTCTCCGACCTACAGGTTCCTATTACGAGCCGTATACTTATCGTATATGCCTTGGTTGCTTATCGCCTGCTCGTATACTACGCGGGCTTCCGGTTCGGACTAAACTAGGGCGCGTATATAACCGAGGATCAGGTCTGATACGTTGGCGTACGGATGGTTATCCTACGCAATCACTCTTGTAATACGCATAGGCGACGTATAGCTCTACTATGTATTACTAGTTTGTCGCTACTTAGGGAATTGAACCTGTCGCTGCTCCCGGTATATACGCTCGTAGGTTATACGGATGCGAGCTACCTTCGGATGGTCTGCTTCTATCGTACGACCGTCCTATAACTATAGCTTCGTCTGCAAGGTAGGTAGGAGGTTAGATACCTCTTGCGACTCTTGTACGTAGTTACTACGCCGCGACGGCGCATCCGCTAGATTCTTCTTACCGGCTTGGTAGGTAATTATGAAATCGAACGCCGCAAGGAATATAGCCTATCTGGCCTGTCTGCCTGTAAGCTTCTTTACGCCTATGAACCTACGTAGGTTCGCGTAATCGATAAGCACCTCAACCGTATACTGAGCGCCTTCGCAGTATAGTCGCTATATCTTAAACGACTCTACTACTACTAGCAGCTCCGAGTCGTGCGTCTTATAGTTGCACTCGGCGGGTATTATCTTCCGAGAGTAGAAGGCAATAGGGTACTACTCTGAGCCAAAGAGCTGACTTAGTACGCCTACAATTGCAAACGTAGAAGTATCGCTTTCGATACGTAGCCGTAACGCCGGGTCGTAGTGCCTTAATAGAGGTACTTGCTAGAACCGCAATTTGATCTCCTAGAACGTATGCTCTTCGGCTGCGTCCTAGTTAATAGGCCTAGGCTTCTTCCCTTTGACGGCTCCTTTGGACAGTACCGTTAACGGAGCTACTACCCTCGAGTATTCGAAGATGAACCTGCGATAGAAATTCGCGAAGCCTAGGAAGGATTGTACCTCCGTCAAGGTAGTAGGTATTGGCTACGCCTTGATTGCGTCTACCCTGCTAGGGTCCATAGCTACGCCGCTAGTAGTTACGACAAACCCAAGGTAGTCAACCTCCTTGCGGAAGAACTTACACTTCCTTAGTTGCGCGTAGAGTGCGAAGCGCCTAAGCCTCTCAAGTACTGTACGTACGTCCTTCATATACTGCTCGCGGTTCTTACTATAGATAAGGATGTTATCCAAGTATACGACGCATATTATATCTACCAACCCGCCTAGGGTACGGTTGATATAAGCTTGGAAGGTTGCTAGGGCGTTGGTTAGGCCAAAGGGTATAACCTTGTACTAGAAGTGACCGTAGCGCGTACGAAACGCAGTCTTCTAGCGGTCGCTTAGCTTGATGCGGATACGATAGTACGCGTCCGCAAGGTCGAGATAGGTAAACTATTCGGCTCCTATAAGCCTGTCTAGCGTCTCGCCTATAAGGGGCAGAGGGTATCGATTCTTGACGGTAATATCGTTTAGACTACGATAGTCGATATATAGCCGCAGAGTTCCGTCCTTCTTAGGTACGAACAGCACTAGTATACCTGCTTCTAATAGGCTACTCTCGATCCAGTTATACTCTAGAGCACTTACGATATATTTGTAAAGGTAGTCTAGCTTAGTGCCTAACTGATAGTACAATAGTCGGAAGGGCGGCACGGTACCGGGTCGCAGGTCAATCGCATACTCTACGCCGTCTACAGGCTTGCTGCGCTATTCTTCCGTAGGAAGCAATACGTCTTGGAAGTCGCGGTACTCCGCTAGGATGTCTAGTAGCGTAACGCCTACTTCTGTCTTGCGCACTATAACAGCGTAGACATACGACGCTTTGGACATGTTCTTATAGAACTCCGAGGCGTCTTGATACTATACTTTGAAGAACTCTCCTCCGTAGCGCTACTCGTTAGTCGCGCTACTGACTATTACCTGTTGGTTACGCCTCTATAGACGGCCTAAGATCAAGTTCGGCTCTAGTGTATCGTAGGCGTAGAACAAGCCTCCCGACGTACGTTCCTTGCCTGTAGAGTCTACGAGTATAATACGTAGATAGTGCGTACCGTAGTAGTAGCCTATCTGTCCTATAAAGGACGTAGCCGGGGGAAGGATAGCGTTTTGACGACGCGCTAGGCTATACTGCAGTATGAAGCTACGAGACACTATATTGATGTCGGCGGCGTTATCCAATATTATAGTAGCTGCTACGCGATTCGCTTGCGCGTCGACTGCTCCCTTAAGCGTGCGGGTGTAGTGTGCCTGGATAGGTAATAGGTCGTCGCCGTGCTCGATTTGATTAGCATCTAGAGATCGCGACTCTTCTCCGATGCCTTGCCTTTTTTTTGATCGGACTGCGAGTCGGCTGCTGTTACCTTGCGAACCGTATTCGACTTCTTACGGTCCGCGTAGTTAGGGCAGATAGAGTCGGAAGCGATATGACCCTTCTTCTTGTACGAGTAACACTCAAGGTTCTTATGCCTAGGTACGGTAGAGCTAGAGGATGCTTTGCTATTACCTCCGCTACGACTACTGCGGCTCTTGCTGCGGTCGCTACGGTCGTTACGACGCTTGGGTACGTTACTCTCGGTACGCTTACGTTTGCCCTACGCGCTGTTATCGCGGCGGCCGTAATGATCGTCCTTCTAACGGACGGAAAGAGAAAGGTCGGCCTGCTCTAGGCGACGAGCCAAGGCGACAAGGTCGGTACGCTTAGTAGGGATCTTATAACCCTTAACGATGTCCTTACGAAGCGACGGCTTCAACTTGGCGAGGAGGTAGCGAGTTAGCTGCGCTTCGGTGTAGTTACCGAGTTAGGCTTCTAAGTAGCTAAGCTGACCGGCGAAGTAGCGTACCCCCTGCTCGGGGCCCTACTTAGCCTTGTCGTAGTCGATCATTACCCCGATTAGGCGATTCGACTAGTTACCGATAACGTTGTATAACTACTCCTTGAAGTTACTCTAAGTATAACCGTTAGGGGGCTTGCTATTGTCGTACTTATTATACTACGTCTCCTACGCTTCGCCTACGAGCTACATAATTCCGTATAGCACCTTGTCTGTATCGGTGCGATACTCTCGCGGGCTGTTAAGAAAGATGATTTCTAAGCTACGGATAAACTCGCGACACTCTTTGTCGGTTTCTCCCTTAAAAGCCTTTAGTTTACGAACCTTAGGGCTACGGGTAGAATACGAGTCGCGGGCGACTCGCAGGTCGCTCGTACGAACTACGTCGTCCTCCTCGGAGTCAGACTACGGTACGACTAATACGGACGGTGCCCGTATAGACGGTAGCCGTATCGATAGGGTACGGCTTAATCGTAGGAGCCGCTAGTACTCCTCTTCGGCGGCCCGAAGAGCTATCTCCTCGCGTAGCCTATAGTTGGCCTACTCGATTTGAATGCGTCTCGTATGCGCATTGGGTGCTCCTAGCTAGGCAGAGGGAGTCTCTCGTAGAGGGACTTCCTCTCCTAGTTAGTAAGGTTGCGCTTAAGGTTGCGCTTCCTACTAGGTATAGCCCTTAGTCTCTGTAGAGGCTAACGCTTCTCCCTAAGGAGGTTCGTCGTCTCCGACTTCGGTAATGCGGCCTACCTGCGTAGCGGGTACGGGTGCATTGCGAGTAGTTGGTCGTAGAGCTATTGGATTGGATCTCTATAGATTACTACCCTTTAGAAAGGTCGAAGAATTAGAAATGTAAGAGGGGGTATATAGCGATATATAGAGTCCTCTTTCCTACCGCGTAGGAAAGTGTACAAACTAATTCTTACCCTTCCGAATAAAGGGGTACGAGTAGACTAATATACGTATACGCTGCCCCTACGCTCTATATACGAGGCCGTTCGAGGTCCGAGGTAACTTTCCTCTCGGAACCTCGATAGTCCGGCCATCCGAGTGGATTACCTTATATAGGCCCGCAGCCTATGCATACAGGCGGTTAGGGTTATATAGGTTGTGTAGGTTCAGGGGAACCTAGCTGTTATACCGACCTACCGAACGCGGCTATAAGCAGGTAGGTAGCTTGGATCCGGCTGTTTACCTTCGAGGTACGATATATTAAGGGAAGTCTTTATACTACGGCGGATACGTTATCGCGCCGGCCGCCCTCCGATAACGATACGCCGGAGTCGCCGGATATACAGGACGTCGAACGTATAGTAAACGATAAGTTTTTCGAAGGATTCTGTATTAACCCTATAGTAGGTCCCGCCTATACCCTATCCCCGAGCGGGGTATTAGCGGGAGCGGCCCGTACTACGGCGATCTAGATCAACCGGGCCGATCTAGGCAGCCGAGACAATATCGACCCCGACAATATCGACTCTATCTTCCCGGATAAGCTAGACGGCTACCTAGGTACCTACTCCTACTTCTCGAAAGGCGTCGTATACGTCCTCCTACGGCTGCGACCCGCGTCGTATATAACGAAGTCCGAGTACCGTAGGTTTATAAAGCATTCCTAGCGATTTAAGGTTAAGGATAAGGTACTCTTCCGATAGGCCCGCTATAACTAACCTTTATAGCGGGTAATCGATAAAGCCGCCGCGCGGGAGCGGATCCTTCGTACGGTATATAACGAACATAGCTACCGTAGCGTAGAAGGGACGTACGCCAAACTTTCGCGCCGCTACTAGTAGGATAGTATATACTCCGATTACTACGCCTATATATAGAGGAAATACGCGGAGTATAACTAGTACAATAGAGTTCGTACTCGTACGCCGCTACGGGAGGTAGCCTCCGAGGCTATCGGCGAGAGGTAGTATATCGACGGCGTCTATATTAATACCCGCGGTTCCCTCGTCGTTACTCGCGAAGCGACTTCTAGGTAGCCGGAGGCCCGCGCTTTCCCCGGACTTACCGCTAAGCAGATTATATCTAAGAAGGTTGCGAAGTTCATCTAGGAGGACATCTTCTGCCGATAGGGAGCTCCGTACGAGATTATCCTAGACAACGCTAAGTACAACCTAGGGGAGGTTGAGGCTCTACTTTAGAAGTACGGCGTCGCGCGCCCCCGTATCTCGCTATACTACCCGGAATCTAATACGATAGTCGAGGTTAGTTATAAGCCGATTATTGTAGCCCTTAGTAAGCTAAGCGGTAGGGGTACTACGTCCTAGCTTCCCTACGTCCCCGCTGTCCTATAGGCGGAGCGTACGACGGAGGTGTCCTCGACGGGCGAGACACCGGCCGCCTTAATAATTAGGCGGGACGCCGTACTGCCTATCGAGCTAGAATTCCGTACGGCTTCGGTCTAGGATTAGGGAAGTATCCGAGATCGCGAAACCCTCCTCGCCGCTAGGGCCGCAGCCCTAGAGGCTATAACGCCGCGGGCAGAGGATACCCGGTTGCGCTAGGAGAGGATACGAGAACAGGCTAAGGCGTACTTTGATACCTATAACAACGTTGACCGTAGGGAGTTCTAGGCCGGGGATTTGGTTATAGTATACCGCAACGACTTAGAAGCTTTAAGGTCCGCAAAGTTAGTATTCCGCTAGCGCGGCCCCTTTCGCGTACGCGCCTATCGTCCGGGGACTGCGTACTACGAACTCGAGGGCTTGGATAGTATCGCCTATAGGAACACCTATAATAAGGACTCGTTGAAGCTGTACCTGTTCGAGGGCGCGGGAGGTAGTTTGCGGCCTAGAAGTAAGGACGGCTCGGCCGCGTAGGTTTGGTTCCTAGGTTTTCTAGTATTCGGCGTTCTAGTTACTAGCCCTTCTCTTCCTAGTCGTTTTCTTAGAGGCCGCCGGCCAAGTTAGTAAGAACCTACGCCGCCGGCGGCGCTACGAGCTCGTACTGCTTCGGCGCGCCCGCGCTCGCTTACTACTCGCGCGGTCGGGGGAGGGTATTACGCAGCTCTTCGTACTCGCTACTATTCGTCTGTAGCAGAGAGCTCCCCCGACCTCTCCCCGGCGGAAGGTTTTCGATATATTACTTTGCGTACCTAGCGTACCCCTAGCTAGCGACCGAAGGTTTGCGATTTATCGCTTTCTACAATCAGCGCGTTATATTCTACGCGCTACATTCCTCGCCCCCTCGCCGGCGCGTCCTATATATAAACACCTCGACGCTCTATTAGTACTTCTTCTTTGTCTACGCTCTTCCTTTTAGCGCGCGCTCCTCCTTTGTCCGCGCTCTTCCTTTTAGCGCGCGCTCCTCCTTTGTCCGCGCTCTTCCTTTTAGCGCTTTCAGCTTAGCCGCGCTCTTCCTTTGTCCGCGCTCCTCCTTTGTTCGCCTCTTTGTTTTCCTCCCCTATATTACCTTACGTCGCGTTCGCTGCGGCGCCTTACTTTATACCTTACTTCCGCGCTACTGCCTGATTGCGCGTCGTTTCGATATTCACTCGCGAGCGCGCGTCGCTTTTCGCGTTATTGTTTGCTACTTCCCCGCAATTTACTCGCGTAGTAGGGTTAAAGAGCTTTCTTCTCTTCCTTTTTCACTTACTCCCCTTTATTAATATCCCTCCTCTTACTACTAACGGTTTGTTCTTGTTGACCCCCTACTACTGCTCTCCCTATCGCATTACCGACTAGTACGCGCCGCCCGCCTGTATATCAATACGCGCCGCCCGCGCTCTATATTAAGAACCGCCCGCGTACCTACGCTTCCTAACTAAAGAACTACCGACCTACCCCCCGTACTACAAGCACTACGATACGCGATAGCTCTACGCCGAGAGGCCGCCCCTACCGGGGCAGTAGAGCGGCAGCTAGCCCGTATTAATAAAGAACAGAATCGAGGGGCATTCGCGACCTTGCTCGGTAGTATATAGGTATCAGATTGCTCGGTAGCCGTATAGGAGGTGCTTAGCCGCGCGATAGATATAGAGTTATTAATAGCCGTTCTCCAAACACTTAAGCCCGCCCTATAGGGAGAAACAGCTAGGGCGGTTTACCGGCTGTTCGATATTGGCTCGCGTATCTACGACCGACTTAGTATAGACGTACGGGACAAGATTAGCGCTATAGTAGACGACGAGCTAGCGCTACCCGGGCTGCGGTTCGAGAAGGCGTTCCCGTCTTTTGCGAAGGCTACGGAGCGTAGGTCTAGCTACCGGGACCGTAGGCGCAATACCTACAACAATATAACCAAGTACTAGTTTAAGGGTAACGAGACTGTAGCCTAAGAGTTCCTTACCTAGGAACTACTACGCGAGGTGCTCCTTACTATAGAACCTTTGTATAACCTCGCCCGGTTTGCTACTAATACGACCGACGGAAACATTGCGATACCTGCCCTCGTAGAAGCCGTAGCCTAGCGCCTACTTAACCCGGCTAACGGGCGACCGAAGACTACGAATATTACGGGTAAGGATTGCGTACGGGCGTAGAAGCTACAGGCCGGACAGTAGCTAGCCGACCCTAGGGACCCCCGAGTACGGGAGATACTACGATAGCGATTCGGCTTTATCTACTCCGGGCTATTCTATAAGATCGTAAGCACCGGATACGTAGAGACTAAAGCGGAGTTGATTGCCTAGTTGCCTTAGTAGGCGGAAGAGACGAGCGCCTAGCTACTAGCGGAGGCGAGCACCTAGCTACTATAGCGGCGCCGACGGGAGTCGGGCAGTTAGTCCCCTACGGCCGAGCCTACGAAGAAAAAGGCGCGCGCCGACGATACCTACCGCCTATTATACCCCGGCCTAGTACGGGGTATTACCGAACAGCCCGCCCCTCCCGCTACTACCTCTACTAAGTTGGTTATTATCGCCCCCGCCGCGGCTACTCCCGCTACCGCCCCCGCCGATACTAACCCCGATACCGACCCCGATATAGCTGCCGACGTAGCGACCGCCGAGCTAGAGGAGGACTTTCCGATAGTCTTCGAATTCAACCTTACGCCTAACGCCGAGACTACGCCTAACGACGAGACTAAAGACGGCGCCGCCTCGTACG
>JH792714.1:0-11383 GCA_000291705.1 Sphaerulina populicola P02.02b | reverse complement strand
TAAGTATACTAAATATACTATTATATTCCTTATATTATCTAACCTTATTTAGTGTTACGGTAATCGATACCTATTAAAGCAAGTATAATATCGAGGTTAGTACGCTAGGAACCAGCTTAGAGTAGCTTCTACTCTATCTAGAGTTAGGGGATATTACCGAGCTAGAAGAAGAGGAAGACGATAAGATTATAGCGGAGCGAGATCGCGATATACGTCCCGAACGATTTCCCTGCTTTTTATATACCGCGTAGCTGCCCTTAAAAGCCTTCTTCGACTGCCTTAGCCTTTATCCTACAAACGATATTATAGAATTCTAGGATTACGAGAAGGACGAGAAGGTACTCCGGAAAAAGCGAGCTACAAGCAGGCAGGTAAGCCGGGCTTATACGAGTAGGATACCCTATCTTCTTTTTAAGGTATAATTATTATTACTATCTTTCCCCCCTCTCTACCGTTATAAATATCGTAGTCGGCATTCGTAGTCGGCATTCGTAGTCGGCAGGTCTAGTAGATGAATAGTCTACAGCTAACTCTTATAATATAGATCCGGAAGTTCTATGTTTACGTCAACTCTAGCTCCTAGAGATTCGAGGACTTTACCAACCTTTAGAAAGATATGCTCCGCGATAAGACGCTATTCGCGAAACATCGCAGATAGGAGGGCGTATAGGATCGCGTCCTTAGAGTCGTCTAGGACGTTAAGACAAGGTAGTCTTCTACGACGATAATGCTTAACCGCTTTAGTCGACTATAGAACGTAATTGAAACGTATATTTAGCGATTTGACCTAAGCGTTAGCTTAGGTATCGATCCAAGCGAATAGCAAAGAGTCGAATACCTTATCGACCTTACTAAGCCCTTCGTAGCGGCGACGGCAGCAATTGGAACAACAAAGGGCCCGACTATCTACCTTATCCTAGGCTACTATAACAAACTCTTCGATGTTCTCGAGGAGGTAATAGAGCGACTTAAGAATAAGAGGCTACTATAGAAGAAGGAAGTCTTTTACGCTTATAAGGCTACCTAGGCTAAGCTAGAGAAGTACTACCGAGATACCTAGGAACGTTTCGGCGACTATTATAGTATAGCTGTTCTCCTTACTCTATACCTTAAGCGGAGGTTTTGGCTTTAAGACGACTTCGGCGATACAAGTTACCGGGCGTACTACGAGCGTAAGCTTAGAGATAAGTAGGAGAAGAGCTATAGAGTACTGTCTGGTCTATCTACCTAGCAATCCCGCGCGAGAACTACCCGATAGAATACCTATTTCGACTTTATACTCGGTAGAAGTACCGAACCTTCTTAAAGTCAAAGCAAGAATAAGGAGAACGACGAGCTTACGGATTATCTGGACGATAAGATGGATATAGGAGATCCTTTTAACGTCCTAGAGAAATAGTCGTCGATTAAATCTAAGTACCTAACTCTTGTACTAATAGCGCGGGATATTCTCTGTGTCCCTACGGCCGGAGTTGGCTGCGAGCGTGACTTTAGTATTGCGAAACACTAAAGTCGATACAATCGGCAGTATTCTGCGGCGACATTCTCTAGAATTATAATGTCCCGCTACCGCTATCGAGATAACGAGTACGATACTAGAGTCTTCTTTGCACAATAGGCTACGGAGGCGACGTAGGTACTATTTAGTACTCAAAGTTCCTAGGAGATCCTTAGTAAAGACTAAGAGGAGACGAGAGAGTTTTTGGAACGGATAAGTAACTTTAATGCTATTAGCGATAACGAGGGGGGTAGTAGAAAGAGCCTAAAGAGATCAGGACGACGAAGCATTAAGCTTACGCAAGAGTACCTCAAAGTTGCTACCCGTTAGTAGTATTAAGATCAATTTTAATGTACGAAGTTTCCCTACCGACTATGTTTGCCGACTATGTTTGCCGACTACATCTACCAACTCTACCTACTAGCTGTCTACCTAGTCTCGGCGGTTTACCCTATATATCTACCTTAATTATTCTTTACCTCTAATATCTTATTAGACTATAGTGTGTTATATATTCCTATCTTTTAGGAGCCCTAAGTGTAGGGATCCCTACTCGATATTGTACTCTACTTGTAACCCTTGGATACTAGGATTACTATTCTTATATTAGATAGTTGTATACCTATCGGGTAGGCAATACCCGATGGGTATTGGAATACCTACTAGGTACGTACCCAACCCGATAGGTTGGGTATACCTACCTAAATACCTATACCTAGTAGGTATTGCTAATACCCAACCTACCCTACATACCTACGAGAGTAGGTTGTACCTATAATGAGGCCTATCCGCTAGATAACGTACTAACTAGTCCCTAAGGGAGTTCCTAACGTATCTAGAGACTCTCGAGGTATAGCTCGAACGGTATACTCCTAAGTAGTAGCTATACTAGTTCTTTGCCCGGTTGTACCCGGAGACCCGCTATAGGATCGTCGATTACAATTCGATCCCTAAGATATAGGACGAATTAGTTAACCTAGCGACCTAGATCGAGAAGAACTACCTAAGAGCCTTAGGCGGCGAAGGGCGGTCTAGTAATAATAAGCCGAAATCTAAAGATCGAGATCGCCGGGGAGACGCTAGGGAGCCGCGTACTAATCCGGCGGAAACTCCGAAATTAGGCGTAGCCGCAAAAGCCGCTCTAGACAAAGGGGACTACTCGGGACTAAAGTACTACGAGTGCGGTAAGATAGGACACATCCGTCTAGACTATCCGTTAAAGCGTAATAATCCTAACCGAACCCCCGTCTAGCTAAAAAACTAATTAGACTCGTCGCGAACACTTAGAACGCGACGGGTCCCCGACCTATTAAGTCTAAGGATATTGTCGAAACTATAGGAACTATTATTACTAACGAAGGTATAAAGCCTATACGAGTTGCCCTCGATACGTACGCCTAGGTAACTACGATCAGCTAGAAGGTAGCGGTAGAATTGGGCCTAGCCCGAGTCGAAGCCTAACTCCCGTTACTTAGATAGCTGTCGACCTACGAGACTTACTACTATAGCGCCTACGAGTTCCCTCTAAAACTTAGCGACTCTAGCGGGGATACCCGGACGACGAAGATTCTCGCCTATAGTATCGACTAGGACGGACCTTCTATCCTCCTTAGACGATATTCTCTAAAGACCCTAGGTATCGATATCTAGAACGGTCCCGGTACCTAGCGATAGGGACTAACTATCTCTAGCTTCGAAAGGGTTTCCCTAAAGAGATTATAGCGCGAATCAAGGGAAGACTCCTCCCCTATCTTTATAATAGGATAGTTACGCCTAGCGAACCCCCGGGGGGGCTCGGGCCCGACCCTCTAGATCTACGCGATTAACTAAGGCGAGGCAAAGCAGGTCGCTCTATCCGCTATATTAGAAGGATACCGCTATATATTCGATAACGACTCCGCGGCGATCCTTCCCGCCTACAAGGTAACCGATTACGCGATCGAACTAATAGATAGTAAGGAACCGCCTTTCGGGTCCTTATACTACCTCTCCTAGCGCGAGCTTGAAGTCCTCTAGGAATACCTCTATAAGGAGTTAGAACAAGGACGAATCGTATATAGTACTAGCCCCGCCGGGGCTCCGCTATTGTTTGTACTAAAGAAAGACGGTACTTTGCGACTATACGTCGACTACCGCGCCTTGAATTCGATTACTATTAAGGACCGGTACCCGCTCCCCCTTATCGACGAAAGCCTTACGCGTCTTACTAGCGCGAAGTACTTTACCTCTCTAGATCTTAAAGACGTATACTACCGAATTCGTATTCGCGAAGGCGACAAATAGAAGACCGCTTTCCGAACGCGCTACGGACACTTCGAATACAAGGTAATGCCCTTCGGGCTAACTAACGCCCCGGCTATATTCTAGGCGTACGTTAACTAGGCCCTCGCCGGGCTTCTCGACGACATCCTAGTAGTATACCTAGACGACATCCTTATTTATACCTACTACGACGATATCGAGAAGCACTAGGAGGCGGTCCGCCGGGTACTCGCTAGGCTAGAACAGGCGGAGTTGTTTGTTAATCTAAAGAAGTATACCTTCGTATAAAGCGAGGTAGCGTTCCTTAGATTCCGAGTAAACCGTAAGGGCGTATATACCGACCTAGAAAAGATCTCTATAATTACCGAATAGCCTTCTCCGAGTAACCTAAAGGAACTACAATCCTTCCTTAGGTTCGCTAATTTCTACCGCCGCTTTATAGCCGGGTATACGAAGGTAATAGCCCTAATAACCGACCTTCTAAAGAAAGGCGAGTTCTAATAGACGGAGGCTAGAGAGGCGGCGTTTTAGGCGTTGAAACAGATATTTACTTCCGCCCCTATACTCCGCTACTACGACCCGGCGAAGCCCCTACGACTAGAGACCGACGTATCCGATTACGGCCTATACGGGATCCTAACGTAGCTCTATAACGACCGATAGTACCCTATCGCCTTTACGTCGAGGAAGATATCGTCGGCGGAGCGGAACTACGAAACCTACGACTAAGAGCTCCTAGTAGTCGTCTATAGCTTCAAAGTCTAGAGGCACTTCTTCGCGGACGTATATACCCCGCTCTAGGTATATACCGATTATAACAACCTAAGGGGTATCTAGATAGTATAGAAGCTAAACGGGCAATAAGCCCGATAGGCGGTGTATCTAGGTTAATTCGACTTCGAGATATACTACCGGCCGGGGAAGACTAACCTAGTAGATAGCCCCTCGAGACGAGCGGACTATTAGACCGAGAACGACGCGGTTAACTAATTGCTACTAACCCTCTAATACAAGCTTAAACTAGCCGACCCGAATATCGTAGTTATAGCTATACGAATCCTAGGCGGTAAAGTTAGTATAGCAAGTAGCGAGGAGTCTACGACCGAAATTTCGGAAACGCCCGGCGAACCCCCGGCGATATTACGCGATACAACTCCGGTCGCTAGTACTAGTAAATGCATATACTACGTACTACGCTTAATAGTAAGGGTCCTACTCGCGAGCTAGACTACAAGCGGCGACGTAGGGCAACCCTTTAGAAGTCTCGTAGCCTCGCTATAGTAACGGGACGAGTTCGTCGCCCGTAAGAGGAACGAGCAAAAGGATACCCGGCGAACCTACGGCGGTAAGCTACCCCCTTAGATATTCGATAATAAGGACTTACTACGGTACTAAGGAAGGCTTTACGTTCCGAACGAACCGGCCGTTCGAGCGGAAATTATAGCTAATTTCTACGATTCCGCCCTCGCTAGACACTTCGGCAAAGATAAGATACTAAAATTGGTCTACCGCTCGTTATACTAGCTAGAACTTCGATAGGACGTAAGAGAATATTGTAGGACCTACGATATATACTAGAAGTCCAAAGTACCTAGGACGATACTATTAGGGGAGCTGAAATTACTTCCTATACTAGGGAATATATAGGAGGAGATCTCCTTAGATTTTATTACTAAGCTACCCCCGGCGAGGTACTATAGGGTAACGTACGACTCTATACTAGTTATTATCGATAGGCTATTAAAGATGTTACTATATATCCCGGCCTAAGAAACTTAGTCCGTAAGGGACTTCGCTAAGGTATTTATAACGTAGGTAGGTACTAAATTCGGGCTTCCTAAGGGAATCGTTAGCGACCGAGGTACGATCTTTACCTCGGTATTCTAGACCGAGATTTGCTACTAATACTAAATAAAGCGACGACTAAGTACCGTATACTACCCCCAAACAGACGGCTAGACGGAACGCTAGAATCAGACGGTAGAAGCTTACCTTCGGATATTTACGTCTAATAGGCAGGATAACTAGGCGTCCCTACTACTATACGCAGAATTCGCGTACAACAATACGGTATATACGACTACCGGCGAAACTCCGTTTATAATAGTGTATAGCAAACATCCCTAGTAGTCCGCGCTAGACGTAGACGTCTACTATAAAGGGGAGGCACCGGTAGTATTAGATAGAGTCCAGCTACTAGAACGGGTACGAGCAGAGGCGTCGACCCGTATATAATAAGCGTAGAAGCGATAGTAGCGTTAGTATAACGACTACTATACTCCGTAGACGTTCGCTAAGGGAGATTTAGTACTCCTAAGTATAAAGAATTTGAAATTAACTTAACCTAGTAAGAAGTTGTCCCTTAAATTCCTAGGCCCGTTCCGGGTCGATAAAGCGGTCGGCGATAGCTAGTAGGTATACCGACTAATCCTACTAAACACCTACCGTATATACCCGGTGTTCTATATCTCCTTCCTACGTCCCTTCTACGAAAGGCCCGGCGCTCCGCTAGCGAACGTAGCTTCCCCCGATATTACCGCCGACGGTACTAAAGTATAGGAAGTAGATAAGATAGTAGACGAAAGAAGGAGGAAGGGAGAAACGGAATACAGACTTAGGTAGAAGGGGTACGATAAGGACTTTGATACGTAGGAACTAGAGGACAACTTCGAGAATATAGGTAAGCTACTAGATAAATAGAAAGTATCGCGGGCATCCCCTAAGGGAGCGAGTAGTAGGAAAAAGAAAAGTATATAGCGTAAAAGACCAACTATCGAATACCTAGCGAACCCCCGGCTACCTCCTACTAAACATACCTAATATCCCTCCCCTTATTCGCGCTATACCTACGCTACCCTCGGCCGAAGGCGCCTTAGCTATAGCGTAGTTACTAACTTGTACCGGCGTAGGGTCCCGAGTAACCCCCGAGGCCTTAGGTACCGCCTACCGAGTAGGACCGAACTCGTAGTCGGCTAGGCACTCCTCTCGCTAGAATCTATAGTCCGCCTATATTATAGCCTATTAACGGGCCCGGTAAGGGGGCAACCGATAGATCTCTCTTAGCGGGGCTAGGACCTCCGCTTCTATAAGGAAACGGCGGATATCCCGTAGAAGGTATACTAGGCCGTCGTAGTTTATATTAGACGCCGTCCGAAAATCGATATTAGGAAGTCGGTCCCCGCCGAGGACGACCTCGCGACCCTACTCTACTAGGTCGAGCGTAGGTTCGTACTCGCGGCTAGGCGACAATACTAGTCGCGGACCTAGATGTATTAGGACTAGCGGGCTCGACTGCCGACGAACCGACGGCGACGGCGACGGGGCGATCCGAGGGCCGGCGGATATTGATAGACGCGATAGTAGTAAGGGCGCTAGGGGCGCGACGCGTACAGGCTCCTAGGTAAGAGGGACGGAGGAGCGGAAGGGAATCGCTAGGTAGGAGGCTAGGCGTAATAGGCTCCGAGGAACCTTACACTCCGTAGGTAGAGGCGAAAAGCCCCGAAACGAGGGTACCTCTACAGGCGCGCGAGGAGGGGCTATATCTAGGGGCGCGACGGTAGCCGGCGCTAGGGACCCGCTAGGGAGGCCGCCCGTTATAAGAAAATCCTTATCTAGGAGGGCTTCTGTCTCTTAGGCTAGTACGTCCTCTATTTCCTAGTCGTTACTTACGTCCTCCTCGTCGTACCTATCGTCGAACCGCCGAGACAACTAAGGATTCTTAATTAGGCGGCCGCTACGATAGGCCGAGCGAGGGGTACCCCGGACGGAGCGTAACGTAGGCGAGGTTAGCGCTATACGACCGGTATTGCGACGTAGATATTGTTGATAGAACTATAGTACTCAGGCATGTCAGGTGACCTATGTCAGCTGACCTACACACGTGACACATGTTAGGCATATCAGATACCCTAGGCATACTAGGCACATTAGGCATATTATATAACCTAGGCATATTAGGTATCTAACCTAGAGTATGTTAGTATACATAACTCAAGTAACTTCCAAACTACGTAATATATGACTTATAAGATCTGTTTGATACAAACAGACACACACATAAGTCAGTACACACATATATATATCTACTAGACAGATACTTAATCAAAAAACCATGCAACTTATTCATTCACTTCAACAGGTTATAAGCCCGGAATTCCGCAGGTTTCTATATCATATATATTATTAGAAGAAACAACCTTCCCAATTCGGTCTGCGCGTATATTCTATACTAGTATTAGATAAACGTATAGCCTTAGGCTACAAGAACTATACTAGAAGCTTCCAAGATATAACTTACAATTACGGACAAGAACCGAACCAATCACACAACACGAACGTGTTATGCGACAGTCACGTATGATAGTCACGTGCAGCCTACTATAGAACTTCGAACTACACGAACTTCTAACCTACACTACTACACCAACATACTATATTACAAAATATCTACCAAACTATCGATAACACGTCTATACCAATATACAGCGCATAGCAAACATACAGAAACAGACCGATATACAGCAAATACGGAAACCGACCGATTTACGACACCGAACAGAAAAATCAAGAAAACTGAGGTTACGTAGTAATACGAATCACGGATACGGATATAAGCGAGACAATAGCGACGACGACGATAGCAATCTATATTCATAAAGACAAATCGATACTAACACTCGAATAGTATATACTCCTATTACGACTACGTCCATTACGCTTATTACGCTTATTACGACTATTACGCTTATTACGACTATCAATTACTTCCTTGTATACTTTACTATCGACAGCTCTATTACTATGTCTAACAACATACGATCGCTACTACTTACTCGTCTTAATAGACTACTACAGTAGACACTATAGCGCTCGCGTATTGTTAACAAAATCATTCTTAGTAGTTACGGTACTACTGTCTCGATAGGCAAATTCACCCCTATTAAGCGCCTAGAAGTCACCGTTACACTAGCTACCGACAACACTCTAGTAGTAATGATACCCGCCGAGAGCGATAAAGCCTACGAACAACGGCTCGAGAGCTAGAGCGAGAAACAACTCGGCGCTTACGCGCTAGTAAAGGAATACTATAGTCTGATCGCTCGATTACTTCTCGAAACAGCCGAAGCAATTCACGAACCTATCCTTACCGCTATCGATACGCGTTTACGCCCCGAATTCGAGATTGCCGGCTTAGGCCGCTACTAAGAACTATACTACAGCTTTACTACGCTCTTACTATCCGGCTGCACCAATATCTCCGACTATAGCGCCAAATTCACCGAACTTTACGATAGAATGGTCGCTATTTACGATCGACTAGTACTGCTAGAATCATACTTAGTGCAGGCTTACCTTAGCGGACTAAGTGACGCGTTCAAAGAATTCATTACGGCCTTCAATCTATAGCACTTACTGGTTCCGACAGTTATTAATAGTATACTACAGGCAGTAGTCAGCCTAGTAGTCGTACGACGAAAAGTGGAAGAATACGCTAGTCGTATCCAGAGCGATAGTAACATAACGCTCTACAATCAATAGTAGCGACGAACCTTCGACTACCCTGTCTGCAAACACTGCAGTAAGCGACACAAGGGTACATACTAGACTGTAGACGCTAGTAAGGCACCTTAGGGTTGGATCGACCGAAACAACAACGCCAATACCGCTACGTCTACCGCTACGTTAGACAAAAAGCGAAAAACCACCGACGACGCCGTATTTGGAGACAAGGCAGTAGCAGCAAAGAGTGAAGAACGACACAACGTGTTGCTAACAGGTAAAGCTATATACTTTATATCTTACGATACTACTCGCGAATATATAGCCATTCACCGAGGTATCAACCTTTACGATTGCTTCATCCTCGATAGTAGAGCGACCGGATCACTTATCGGTCGCAAAGACCTATTCATCGGCGGAACCTACGACACTATCGATTCTGCGGCGGTGTCTAATAGCATTGGCGGCGCGAAACTCATACTAATTGGTCAGGGTACGTTACGGATTCGATACAGAAATAGCAGGTGGATCCAGATACCTAATACGTAGTATTTACTAAGCGTAGGCGTCAACCTCCTATTACTCAACGCTATGTAGCCATACATCTAGAGTATCTCGAAAACTAGTAACGGCCTTACCTTTACGTAGGGAGGTAACGAGTTCACTGTAACAATCACTAGTAGATTGCTAATACTAGATATGCACCAAGAATAACTATCTTAACTACTAGTTACCGGATTCTACGGAGCCGCCTACTCCGTAGACAAGTTACTCCGATTATAGTATAAGCGAATAGTATACCTTAGCGAACGCGGCCTAACCAAACTCCGAACTATAGCTACCGGAATAGAAGTAATACGCGACGACAGTCACTGTATCTATAAAAGCTGCGTGCTCGGCCGACAGTTATTAAAACCATATACTTATTACCTTCTACGCGGACGTCACAAAATGGACGTTATCTACACCGACGTAGCATACGCGCTAATCGAGTCATTCGACGGGTACAAATACTTTGTTAGTATTATTGATAACTAGAGCTAGTAGGGAGTTACCAAACCAATTCAACGACGCTCCGACGCGCTAGTTACTATAGAAGAATTCATTACTGCAAACAGTACCCCCGAATGCTTTACGACCCTTCTTATCCAAGATAGGGGGGGTAAGAATATAAGCGACAGTTACCTTAGATGGCTCCAAAATAGGGGGATTACGTTATACCTGTCTAGTACCGAACAATACTAACAGAACGGTGTCGCCGAAGCCTATAACAAAGTGATCGAACAAAAAACGCAGTCTACTATACTATATTTACTAAACCTTGACCTACGTTACTGGTCCTTAGTAATCGAATACGGAATTACGTACCTACGGAACCGATTACTATATCGTAGGTTGACAGTTACTCTATACGAGGCATAGACAGGCAACAAACCGCACCTCGCTAATATACGAATCATCGGCTGCAAAGTATACGTCTATCGATTAACTGCCGATATAAACAAGTTAATTGGTACTAAGGCTAGAATCGAATAGTTACTAGGGTTCAAAGGTAACGGGCACTATCTCGTCACTTCCGAGAACCCTAGGCGTCTACAATAGCGCTTCGACGTAGACTTCGATGAACTATACCCCAACTGTACTAGCGTTACTGCGAGCGATAGTAACGACGCAGATAATACGGCAGTAGAGCTAGGGGGAGACAAAGAAACAGTAGAAACAGCTCAATAACCAATCATTTCCGCTAACACCCCGGCCAAATCCGGGGGGTTACTAGAAAAAGCGGGTCTATCCTCAAAACGACCAACAATAGGTTACCTACTATTATCAAAAAGAACTCGCCCTATAACGAGCGACAGTTACTATAGCTACGAGTTACTGTAGACAGGCTACGAGTCTACGAACTACGAGTCTACGAACTACGAGTTACGAGACTACGAGTTACTGCAGCTAGGCTACGAGCAATCACTACTATCTACACCTCCGGGGTACGTATCAAACACACGACCCAAAACAATCGGTATTGACGTACCGATAGCCGAACTCATTCAAGAAGGCAAACGATAGCGCAAACCGAGACATCTCTATTGGTACTAAAATAACGCCTCTAACAGTCGGTACTTT
>AIDU01002466.1:0-14784 GCA_000291705.1 Sphaerulina populicola P02.02b | reverse complement strand
AATCTGCTTGAAGTCGGTATGAAGTACCGACCTCGCGTCCTGAAAGCCTCTTTGATCTTGTCCTATAATCCACGGTTCTTGGATTAGGATAAGGTCGACCTTCTCGCGTAGCCCTACTTCTAGGGCCGATTCCGTTGCTTGTTGGCTTCTATTCAGGTTCGCTTGCATTACCCTTAGTTGGTGTCCTAACATGTTGGGTTGGTTGGTTTCTTCTCTCTTGGTCTATCCCTCGCGCGCTCGACAAAGACACTACGTCCTCCTATAAAAAGGGCGGACCTAATAGCCCTATCGGCTTCCTCTTTTGTAGCGAAGGCGACTAGGAGAGACCCTGCCTCCCTTTCCTGTCGCTTTTCAAGGTGCGAGAGCCAAATCGGTTTAGTAACCGGCGCGAGACCTCTATTGTAGGTCTCAATTTCTGCTTGGATTCTATCGGTAGCGTCTTCTCCCTCGAAATCTTGGGTAGATACGCCGTGGATCACGACCTTGTACTAGGTAGAGTCGTCAATAATTTGAAAGCCTCCTAGTATCGGGTACGCCTTCTCTTGGTTCCCTTTGAATGCCTCCTTTGCTTCCTTGTCGGCGAAGCATACGACAAGGTTGCCCTTAGGCGATCTCGTCGTCGAGAGGACTCCCGGGGACTTTGCAAAACCGAACGCCTTGTTTAAAGAACCTTGAGTGTTACTCGTGCAAGAAGAAGGGTTATATCGCCTCCGATTCCATCTACCCTAACTATAGTGACCGTAAGAAGTCTTCGAATGCGGTCCGCAAGGTAACCGCAGCCGACTCGCAGTCTGATCCAAAAAAAGGCAAGGTATCGGAGAAGAGTCGCGATCTCTAGATACTGATTAAATCGAGCACGGCGACGACCTATTGCCTATCCAGGCACACTACACCCGCACTCTTAAGGGAGCAGTCGACGCGCGTAACAAGTGCGTAGCAGCTACTATAATACTGGACGACGCCGCCGACATTAATGTAGTGTCTCGCAGCTTTATACTATAGTACGGCCTGGCGCGTCGTCAGAACGCTATCCTTCCCCCGGCTACGTCCTTTACAGGACAGATAGGCTACTGCTACGGTGCGCACTACCTGCGCATCACACTCGCAGACTCTACGGGCAAGGAACGCACGTCGGGAGGCTTGTTCTACGCCTACGACACACTAGAGCCGAACCTGATCTTAGGTCGCCTATAGAGGCGAGACCAATAAGTAATAGTTAGTAGCGCAACTAATGAGTAGCGCTACGGAGGAGAGTTCTTCAAAGTATAGTATCAAGACGCCTCGGAGTTCTACAAGAATATGTCCAAAGCGTCGTATATCTACGCTGTTATAGTACGTAAGTCAGAAGCAGGCGTTACGCTACTAGATATCCTAGCGGAGTTTCGTAACTTCCAAGACGTATTGCTTCCTACGGAAGAATAGCGTAGCAAGCCTATAGACGGCGTAGAGCATACGATTGACCTGCGACCCGGTACCGTACCGCCCTTCCGACTATTGTACTATTAGTCAGGCACTGAACTGGACTACCTTTACAAGTATATCGTAAGTGCTCTAGAGTATAACTAGATCGAGGGTAGCCTATTAGAAGCAGGTACACTAGTGCTGTTCGTACCTAAGAAGGACGGAACTCTGCGGCTCTGCGTCGACTATCGTAGTTTGAACGATATTACTATCAAGAATCGACACCCTCTGCCCCTTATAGGCGAGACGCTGGATAGGCTTATAGGAGCCGAATAGTTCACCTGTCTCGACCTTGCGGACGCGTACTATCGCATCCGCATTAAGCCAAGCGACCGCTGGAAGACTGCGTTTCGTACGCGCTACGGTCACTTCCAGTATAAGGTTATACCCTTCGGGCTGACTAACGCCCTAGCAACCTTCCAAGCTTATATCAACCGTGCCCTAGGCGGGTTGGTAGATATGATCTGCGTTGTCTACCTAGATAACATCCTTATCTATAGCAAGACGCGCGAGCAGCACGTAAAGGACGTACGTACGGTACTTAAGAGGCTTAGGCGCTTCGTACTCTAGGCGCAACTAAGGAAGTGCAAGTTCTTCCGTAAGGAGGTTGACTACCTTGGGTTTGTCGTAACTACTGGCGGCGTAGCTATAGACCCTAGTAGGGTAGACGCAATCAAGGCGTAGCCAATGTTGATGGAACCACAGAACTCAGGCATGTCAGGTGACCCATGTCAGCTGACCTACACACGTGACACATGTCAGGCATATCAGATACCCTAGGCATGCCAGGCACATCAGGTATATTATGTGACCCAGGTATGTCAGGTGTCTGACCTAGAGCATGTTAGTACACATAACTTAAGTAACTTCCAAACTACGTGATATATGACTTATGAGATCTGTTTGATACAAACAGACACACACATGAGTCAGCACACACATATATATATCCACTAGACAGACACTCAATCAAAAAACTATGCAACTTATTCATTCACTTCAATAGGTTATAAGCCCGGAATTCCGCAGGTTTCTATATCACATATATTATTAGAAGAAACAACCTTCCCAATTCGGTCTGCGCGTATATTCTATACCAGTATTAGATAAACGCATAGCCTCAGGCTACAAGAACTGCACCAGAAGCTTCTAAGATATGACTTACAATCACGGACAAGAACCGAACTAATCACACAACACGACGTGTTATTCGACAGTTACGAGCGAACCAATCGTACCACACGAACGTGTTATGCGACAGTCACGTGTGATAGTCACGTGCAGCCTACTATAGAACTTCGAACTACACGAACTTCCAACCTACACTACTACACCAATATACTATATTACAAAATATCCACCAAACTATCGATAACACGTCCACACCAATACACAGCGCACAGCAAACATGCAGAAACAGACCGACATACAGCAAACACGGAAACCGACCGATTTACGACACCGAACAGAAAAATCAAGAAAACTGAGGTCACGTAGTAACACGAATCACGGATACGGACATAAGCGAGACAATAGCGACGACGACGATAGCAATCCACATCCATGAAGACAAATCGATACTAACACTCGAATAGTATATACTCCTATTACGACCACGTCCATCACGCTCATCACACTCATTACGACTATCACGCTCATTACGACCATCAATTACTTCCTTGCACACTTCACTATCGACAGCTCTATCACTATGTCTGACAACACACGATCGCTACCACTCACTCGTCTTAATAGACCACCACAGTGGACACTATAGCGCTCGCGCATTGTTAACAAAATCATTCTTAGTGGTTACGGCACTACTGTCTCGACAGGCAAATTCACCCCTATCAAGCGCCCAGAAGTCACCGTCACACCAGCCACCGACAACACTCTAGCAGTGACGATACCCGCCGAGAGCGATGAAGCCTACGAACAACGGCTCGAGAGCTGGAGCGAGAAACAACTCGGCGCTTACGCGCTAGTGAAGGAATACTGTAGTCTGATCGCTCGATTACTTCTCGAAACAGCCGAAGCAATTCACGAACCTATCCTCACCGCTATCGATACGCGTTTACGCCCCGAATTCGAGATTGCCGGCTCAGGCCGCTACTAAGAACTATGCTACAGCTTCACTACGCTCTTACTATCCGGCTGTACCAACATCTCCGACTATAGCGCCAAATTCACCGAACTTTACGATAGAATGGTCGCTATTCACGATCGACTAGTACTGCCAGAATCATACTTGGTGCAGGCTTACCTTAGCGGACTGAGTGACGCGTTCAAAGAATTCATTACGGCCTTCAATCTATAGCACTCACTGGTTCCGATAGTTATTAATAGTATACCACAGGCAGCAGTCAGCCTAGTAGTCGTACGACGAAAAGTGGAAGAATACGCTAGTCGCATCCAGAGCGACAGTAACATGACGCTCTACAATCAACAGCAGCGACGAACCTTCGACTACCCTGTCTGCAAACACTGCAGCAAGCGATACAAGGGTATATACTGGACTGTGGACGCCAGCAAGGCACCTTAGGGTTGGATCGACCGAAACAACAACGCCAATACCGCTACGTCCACCGCTACGTCAGACAAAAAGCGAAAAACCACCGACGACGCCGTATTTGGAGACAAGGCAGTAGCAGCAAAGAGTAAAGAACGACACAACGTGTTGCTGACAGGTGAAGCTATATACTTCACATCTTACGACACTACTCGCGAATATATAGCTATTCACCGAGGTATCAACCTTTACGATTGCTTCATCCTCGATAGTAGAGCGACCGGATCACTTATCGGTCGCAAAGACCTATTCATCGGCGGAACCTACGATACCATCGATTCTGCGGCGGTGTCTAATAGCATTAGCGGCGCGAAACTCACACCAATTGGTCAGGGCACGTTACGGATTCGATGCAGAAATGGCAGGTAGATCCAGATACCCAACACGCAGTATTTACTAAGCGCAGGCGTCAACCTCCTATTACTCAACGCTATGTGGCCATACATCCAGAGCATCTCGAAAACTAGTAACGGCCTCACCTTCACGCAGGGAGGTGACGAGTTCACTACAACAATCACTAGTGGATTACTGATGCTAGACATATACCAAGAATGACTATCTTAACTACTAGTCACCGGATTCTACGGAGCCGCCTACTCCGTAGACAAGTTACTCCGATTATAGTATAAGCGAATGGCACACCTCAGCGAACGCGGCCTAACCAAACTCCGAACCATAGCTACCGGAATGGAAGCAACACGCGACGACAGTTACTGCATCTGTGAAAGCTACGTGCTCGGCCGACAGTCATCAAAACCACACACTTATCACCTTCTACGCGGACGTTACAAAATAGACGTTATCCACACCGACGTAGCATACGCGCCAATCGAGTCATTCAACGGGTGCAAATACTTTGTCAGTATTATTGATGACTGGAGCCAGTAGGGAGTCACCAAACCAATTCAACGACGCTCCGACGCGCTAGTTACTATAGAAGAATTCATTACTACAAACAGCACCCCCGAATGCTTTACGACCCTTCTTATCCAAGATAGGGGGGGTAAGAACATAAGCGATAGTCACCTTAGATGGCTCCGAAATAGGGGGATTACGTTACACCTGTCCAGTACCGAACAATACTAATAGAACGGTATCGCCGAAGCCTACAATAAAGTGATCGAACAAAAAACGCAGTCTACTATGCTATATTCACCAAACCTTGACCTACGTTACTAGTCCTTAGTGATCGAACACGGAATCACGTACCTACGGAACCGATCACTATGTCGCAGGTTGATAGTCACTCTATACGAGGCATAGACAGGCAACAAACCGCACCTCGCTAATATACGAATCATCGGCTGCAAAGCATACGTCCATCGATTAACTGCCGATATGAACAAGTTAATTAGTACCAAGGCCAGAATCGAACAGTTACTAGGGTTCAAAGGTAACGGGCACTATCTCGTTACTTCCGAGAACCCTAGGCGTCTACAATAGCGCTTCGACGTAGACTTCGATGAACTATACCCCAACTGCACCAGCGTCACTGCGAGCGACAGTAACGACGCAGATGATACGGCAGTAGAGCTAGGGGGAGACAAAGAAACAGTAGAAACAGCTCAACAACTAATCATTTCCGCTAATACCCCGGCCAAATCCGGGGGGTTACCAGAAAAAGCAGGTCTATCTTCAAAACGACCAATAATAGGTCACCTACCATCATCAAAAAGAACTCGCCCTATAACGAGCGACAGTCACTACAGCTACGAGTCACTGCAGACAGGCTACGAGTCTACGAACTACGAGTCTACGAACCACGAGTTACGAGACCACGAGTTACTATAGCCAGGCCACGAGCAATCACTACTATCCACACCTCCGGGGTACGTATCAAACACACGACCTAAAACAATCGGTATTAACGCACCGATAGCCGAACTTATTCAAGAAGGCAAACGATAGCGCAAACCGAGACATCTCTATTAGTACCAAAATGACGCCTCTAACACTTAATTCAACCTGTTACTCCTTACACTTATGAGCCATTCACTAGCCTCAGAGCCGTACGAGCCGTCTTTATACGACGACGCCAAGCTCCATAGCGGCAGATAGAGTGACTAGAAGCCCGCACTAGACGACGAACACCGTTCACTACAGCGCAACGCAGTATAGCGAGTGATCAAACGATCAGAAGCCAATAGTAAGATCCTTAAAGGTAGGTAGGTGTTCAAAATCAAACGCATTGGTAACACAGTGAAGTATAAGTGCCGCTAGGTAGTGAAGGGGTTTATACAAGACAGTAACTACCTCGAAACCTACGCGTTAGTCGTGAAGCCTATAAGCTACAAAGCACTGTTCGCTATCGCTGCAGCCAGAGATTACGAAATCGAGCAGATAGACGTAAAGACAGCATTTCTTTACGGCACCCTCGACGGTGAAGAGCCTATCTATATAGAACAACCGGACGGATTCACCGACGGTACCAACAACGTCTGTTTACTACTCAAAGCGCTTTACGGACTCCGACAGTCACCTCGCATTTGGTACGCTACATTAACTACGTACCTGGAAGCGGCCGGATTCACTACTCTGGACGCAGACATGAGTGTGTTCGTAAAGGGTGAGACATTCATCGCAGTCTATATAGATAATTTACTCATTGTGGGCCTACACATTACGGAAATCAATAGCGTAAAGAAACACCTTAGTGATCGATTCGAGATGAGCGACCTAGGGCTATACTATTACTACTTAGGCATAACGATCAGACGTAACCGTACTATGCGCACTATTCACCTGAGTCAGAGTAACTATATCGAGCAATTCTTGAAGAAATACGATATATGGAACAACGTAAAGGTCAAAGCTATTCCACTCGATCCAAGTCGAAAACTAACCCCTGCGCCGAACGGCTATCAAGCTGCCGACGCGTTCCATACTAAATACCAGAGCGCAGTAGGTTCACTTATGTATGCGATACTAGGCACACGACCAGACATTGCATACGCAGTGTCAGTAGTGAGTCGATTCGCTAGTAACCCGACGACCGAACACTACGCAGTAGTGACGGACATCTTCCGTTATCTCCGTAGTACTATTCACTACGAACTCATATTCACGGGCGAACTCACCGATCTTTACGGCTATACCGACTCCGATTGGGCCGGCGACACCGATACGAGACGATCAACCGCCGGTTACACGTTCAACCTAGGCAGCGGCGCTATTACGTGGAGCTCGAAACGACAGCCTACGGTAGCACTTTCTACCTGCGAAGCCGAACTAATAGGCTAGACCCAAGTATGTAAAGAGGCGATTTGGTTAAGACGGCTATTGGAACAGTTGGGTAAAGGGCAGGCACAAGCGACAGTGATCTTCGGTGATAACGCTAGGGCTATCGCACTCGCGAAGAACCTACAGGCACATCACTCGCGGACGAAACACATCGCTATTCAAGAGCGCTAGCAGCACGAGAAGATGGAAAGTAAAGAGGTAGATATTCAATGGACACCGACGAACCGCATAGTCGCAGATGGCCTTACGAAGCCACTGCCACGACCAGCATTCGTAGAGTTCAGAAAAGCTCTTAGGGTACATAAGAGTAGACAACAGTGACTACTACACGATAGTAGTAACGAGAGCCGATCACACGACTGCTCGACTGCACGACTTTACGATCGCAGTGAAGAGTCGATTGCAGTAATAAAAACAATACCTATAACAACTGACACCCTTTTCGAGGGCTCTTATTAGCCGGATTGGATTGATGCCTTAGCACTGAGGTAGGGGGATGTTGATAGAACCACAGAACTCAGGCATGTTAGGTGACCTATGTTAGCTAACCTATATACGTAACATATGTCAGGCATATCAGATACCCTAGGCATACTAGGCACATCAGGCATATTATGTAACCCAGGTATGTTAGGTGTCTGACCTAGAGCATATCAGTATACATAACTCAAGTAACTTCCAAACCACGTAATATATGACTTATAAGATCTGTTTGATACAAACAGACACACACATGAGTCAGCACACACATATATATATCCACTAGACAGACACTCAATCAAAAAACTATGCAACTTATTCATTCACTTCAACAGCCAATACCTACTACCTTAACGGAGGTACAATCCTTCCTAGGCTTCGCGAACTTCTATCGTAGGTTCATCTTCGAATACTCGAGGGTAGTAGCTCTATCAATAGCACTATCCAAAGGAGCCGTCAAAGGGAAGAAGCCTAGGCCTATCAACTAGGGCGCAGCTAAAGAGCATACGTTCTAGGAGATTAAATTGCGGTTCTAGCAAGCACCTCTATTAAGGTACTACGACCCGGCGTTACGGCTGCGCATCGAAAGCGATGCTTCTACGTTTACAATTGCAGGCGTGCCAAGTCAACTCTTTAGCTTAGAATAGTACCCTATTACCTTCCACTCTCGGAAGATAATCCCCGCCGAGTACAACTATAAGACGCACGACTCGGAGCTACTAGTAGTAGTAGAGTCGTTCAAGATATAGCGACTATACTGCGAAGGCGCTTAGTATACGGTTGAGGTACTTATCGATTACGCGAACCTACGTAGGTTTATAGGCGTAAAGAAGCTTATAGGTAGACAGGCTAGATAGGCTACATTCCTTGCGGCGTTCGATTTCACAATTACCTACCAAGCCGGTAAGAAGAATCTAGCGGATGCGCCGTCGCGGCGCAGTAACTACGTATAAGAGTCGCGTAAGGTAACCAACCTCCTGCCTACCTTACAGACGAAGCTGTAGTTATAGGACGGTCGTACGATAGAAGCAGACCATCCGAAGGTAGCTCGCATCCGTGTAACCTGCGAGCGTATGTACCGTAAATTCCCTAAGCAGCGACAGGTTGAATTCCCTAAGCAGCGTAGTAATACACAGTAGAGCTATACGTCGCTAATGCGTATTGCAAGAGTGATTGCGCAGGATGACCATCCGTACGCCAACGTATCAGACCTGATCCTCGGTTACATACGCGCCCTAGTTCAGTCCGAACCGGAAGCCCGCGTAGTATACGAGCAGGCGATAAGCAACTAAGGCACATACGATGAGTATACGGCTCGCAATAGGAACCTATAGGTCGGAGACGCACTGTACGTACCTAAGGACTACGTACTCAGAGCGCAGATCATGCGCATACACTACGACGACCCGTTAGCTAGGCACTTTAGTAAGGACAAAACGATCGCTTTGATCCGTCGGAAGTATTTCTAGCTAGGCATGTCTACCGAGGTATCCGAGTACGTCGCAGAGTACGACTTATACTAGAAGGCAAAAGCGAGGCGCTATCGACCGTACGGCGAGCTGACTACGCTGCCGATGCCTAAGAGGCCGTTCTAGGAACTGACCTAGGACTTCATTACGGACCTCCCGCCTAGTAAGCGAGGCGATAGTATATATGATGCGATCCTTGTAATCGTCGACAGGTATACGAAGATAGTTACGTTCGTACCTACTACTAAGAAGTGCACTAGCGTAGATCTCGTCGATATCCTCGTCTATAAGATTGTCCGTCGCTTTGGCTTACCCGCGGGTATAGTAAGCGATCGCGGATCGGTGTTCATGTCGCAGTTCTAGGCCGACTTCTGTTATAAAGCGCAGGTTAAACGCAGGCTGAGTACAGCCTTCTACGCTCAAACTAACGGCCAAACGGAACGGATAAACCAAGTAGTAGAGACCTACTTGCGCATCTACTACTTAGAGCAGTAGGACGACTAGGTAGGCATGCTTACTTAGGCCGAGTTCGCCTGTAACAATAGTAACTATACTATCTTGAAGATGTCCCCGTTCAAAGCCTTGTATAGTTTTAACCCGGAGCTAGCGACTCGTACGAGAGACGCTCGGGGCGAGCTTTTGGAAAGGGAGGTACCGGCCGTAGCTAATACTGCAGAACGGCTAAAGAGGAACTACGAGACCCTAACCGAACGCTGGCGACGCGCAAGCGAAGCGCAGAAGAAGTACTTCGACGAGAAGCATACGCTAATAAGCTTCAACGTCGGAGACATAGTATTGTTGTCTACTAAAAACCTTCGGCTAAAGGTACCTACTAAGAAGTTCGCCGATAAGTTCGCTAGACCGTTCAAGGTTATCGACGTTGTCGGAAAGCAGGCGTATCGCCTAGTACTCCTAGCTGGATCGCTGATCTACAATGTATTCTATATCTCGTACCTCGAGCCCTATCGGAGTCGCGTAGGAGAAGCGTATAAGGGTAGCTTGCCGCGCGCAGACAAAGAGGGCCTCTACGAGGTAGAGAAGATCTTAGGGACGCGCCTAAGGAAAGGCGTAAGGCAGTACTTGGTTCGCTAGCGTAGCTAGCCCGAGGAATTTGATTAGTAGGAACCTAAAGAGTATATAGGCGAATGTGCCGCGCTCGACGAGTTCGAGGCGCAGCCGAAGCGCACTAGAAAAGCACGTAAGTAGCTACGTGAATAGTGCTTTAGCAAGTTATCCACCGTAATACCTTACATAGTAGGGCTTCTACCGTAATACCTCACACAGTGAGAACTCCCGTCGTAATACCTCATACAGTAAGAACCCCGTCGTAATACTATAGTAGCGAAACAACTTTGATTGATAATTATGTAATCGAGCAAAACGCACTAAAGCAGAAAATAGAACACGCGCGCGCGAGGCGCAAGAGAGACGCACCCGCCGCCTATAGGGTCCCCGACTCTATAGACGACAACGGCGAGGTCGTCTCCCTCCTCCTACGCTTCCGACTACTACTCGCAGCCGGGGCAACAGCAGGCGTAGCTACAGGCGCAGGCGTAATAGCCCGAACCGGATTAGTACCGAAGACACTAGCGAGCGCGGTGTCGTCGTCGTCGTCGTCGTCGCCGTCGTCGCTACTGTAGTCCTCACCGGACTGATCCGGCTCCCAATTACCCCGTTCGGGGAAGGCCGTAGCTACAGACGCGTCTAGGGCAGCCCTAGACGCGCCGGCTATACGAGCTATCTACGAGACACGTAAGCACGCGTAGGTGAAGGCAAGGGTAAAGGAGACTTACTTCGTACTATAGCTCGAAGATACCCTATAGGGTACTAGTAGCTTTCGCTACCTCTAATAGCCCCGTAGCGGCGAGTGCGCTACTAGCCGTAGGCGCGGTACTACTCTCTACGCCCCCTTTCTTAGGTATATTATACATACCTACGGACTTCCCCTTGTTCGAAGCGAACACTCGTTTACTCTAGGCGATAGAATTACCTAGCCGAGTAAGGCGACGCCTCAGTTGGTCCGCGCGAGGGCCAGGAATAGTGGCCTTCGTATAGGAGGCGCGCAAGGAGAGCAGGTACTAAGCCTAACGGATCAAATTTGGATCCGATAAGCGCTTATACTTGTGCCGACCCTTGGCGTAGCAAGTATACTTCTTCTTCAAGCCTGGCGCTAGGGCGGCGTTACAGGCTAGGGTGAGAACCCCCGATCCCTTAACTAGCGAGAAGTTAGACAGCTAAGCGTATAATAAGCGCACGAGTAGCGCAGTATAACTTACCCTTCTATATGTGCGTAATGCACCGGAGGCAGTATACCCCCCTACCGTTATCGGCGCCGCCAGAGACGACGCCGCGAGGCGGACGGGTGATCGCCGTCCGAGCCGCGATCTTGGGTAGCATTATACCGAAAAGGGGAGTTAGTGCGTGTGTGTGTACGTATAGTGTGCGTTCGTGCTACGAGGCGAGAGCGAAGCGGAAAACGGGCGAAGTGAGAAAACTAGAGCGTAGGAGACAAGCAGTAGGCGAAAAGCACTTCTATATCATGCTGGCGTTACTAGGTAATGGAATGTTTGCTAGCCTTGTTTGTTACTGCGTGCAGCTATGTTTGTTGTTACCGTCGCGTTCCATACTATACGTAGAATGCGGAATGCCCGTAACCCCTGGGATTTCCTACTATAGCGACTGACCTACGGAATGCATGCGTGTTACGTGCGTCGCTAGGGGCAGCTCTATTAGGGAGAGGAGATAATTGTAACAGCCAGGTTCCCCTGAACCTGCATAACCTACATAACCCCTGACTGCCTGTATGCATAGCCGCAGGCCTGCATAAGCTGATCTACCCGGATAGCCGGAGTAGTAAGGTTCCGAGAGGAATTTACCTCGGACCTCGGACGGCCTCGTATATAGTGCGCAGGCGCAGCGCAGGCGTATATTAGTCCACTCGCACCCCTTCATTCGGAAGGGCAAGAATTAGTTTGTACACTTTCCTACGCGGTAGGAAAGAGGACTCTATACATCGCTACACACCCCCCTCTTACATCCTCCTCCTCCTCCTCCTCCTCCTCCTCCTCCTCCTCCTCCTCCTCCTTGTCCTTGTCCTTATCCTTGTCCTTGTCCTTGTCCTTGTCCTTCTCTTCTCTTTATTCTTCTCTTCTGAATTTTAGGCAAGGTAGCCCGTAGGGACAGATAGGTAGGCAGGTAGGCAGGGTACGGTTCTTTCTACGGCGGGCCTTTTTTTGAGGTAGTGACGTATTAGGTCTAGTGGATTTAGCGTGCCCTACCGCTAAAGATCGCGCTAATTAGCGTGTGTACTCTATGGAATTTCCAGCCCTCTACAGCTATATATATATACTTTTTACTGATTGATTAGCAGTTACTGCCCCCTACGCCTAACCTTCGCTTCGCTTTGGAAGGCTTAGAGGTCGTTCCGTACCAATAAATACGCGCTCTATAGAATTGACTATACGATTGACCGTACAATTAACCGTATAATTAACTATACAATTGACTATATAAGCAGACGAATATAAGCGGACGAATATAAGCGGACAAACGAGAGCGGACAAACGAGAGCGGACAAACGAGAGCGGACAAACGAGAGCGGAAAAACGAGAGCGGACAAACGAGAGCGGACAAACGAGAGCGGACAAACGAGAGCGGACGAATAATAGGCAGGAAAATTAAATATAAACTCCCTAAGCAAACTGTCTTAGTGTCCTAGTCTCCTAGAAAGTAAACCGAATTGAAAAATGAAATGTATATATACTAACTCTTAATTTAGGAGAACAATACGATCTTGTTCCAACTATATAGGAGGTACCTTGTAGAGATATAGAAATAGTAATTATAGATATTACTACTATATACAGGGTTATACGATAGTGAAGTATACAAGGAAGTGGTTGATGATCGTAATAAGCGTAATGAGCGTAATAAGCGTAGTCGTAATAGGAATATATACTATTCGAGTGTTAGTATCGATTGTTTCTTTACGTAGATATGGATTGTTATCGTCGTCGCTATTGTCTCTCGCTTATGTCCGATTGATTCAGGTATCCCTGATTCGTATTACTACGTAACTCTATTTTTTCTTGTTTTTTCTTCGTTTAGTGTCGTAAATCGGTCGGTTTCCGTATTTGCTGTATATCGGTCTGTTTCTGTATGTTTGTTTGTGCGCTGTATGTTAGTGTAGACGTATTATCGATAGTTTAGTAGATATTTTGTAATATAGTATATTAGTATAGTAGTATAGGTAAGAACTTCGTATAGTTCGAAGTTCTATAGTAGGGTGTACGTAACTATCGTATAACACGTTTGTATAGTACGATTAGTTCGCTCGTAACTGTCGAATAACACGTCGTATTGTTTGATTGGTTCGGTTCTTGTCCGTAATTGTGAGTTATATCTTGGAAGCTTCTAGTATAGTTCTTGTAGCCTAAGGCTATACGTTTATCTAATACTAGTATAGGATATACGCGCAGACCAAACTGGGAAGGTTGTTTCTTCTAGTAATATATATGATATAGAAACCTACGGAATTCCGGGCTTATAACCTATTGAAGTGAATAAATAAGTTGTATACTTGTTTGATTGAGTGTCTGTCTACTAGATATATATATAGGTACACTGACTTATGTATATATCTGTTTGTATCAAACAGATCTTATAAGTTATATATTACGTAGTTTGGAAGTTACCTAAGTTATATATACTAACATACTCTAGGTTAGAAACCTAATATGCCTAGGTTATATAATATACCTAATGTACCTAGTATGCCTAGGGTATCTAATGTATCTAACATATCTTACGTGTATAGGTCAGCTAACATAGGTCACCTAACATAGGTCACCTAATATGCCTAAGACACCTAGTATGCCTAAGTTCTGTGGTTCTATTAACAGGTCGTAGAGCTATTAGATAGACCTCTATAGATTACTACCCTTTAGAAAGGTTGGAAGAATTAGTAATATAAGAGGGGGGTATGTAGCAATGTATAGAGTCCTCTTTCCTACCGCGTAGGAAAGTATACAAACTAATTCTTACCCTTCCAAATAAAGGGGTACGAGTAGACTGATATACGCCTACGCTACGCCTACGCCCTATATACGAGGCCGTCCAAGGTCTAAGGTAAATTCCTCTCGGAACCTCTATAGTCCGGCTATCCAGGTAGATCAGCTTATATAGGCCTACGGCTATGTATACAGGTACATCGACCCCCCCCCCGACTTCGAACGACCACAGCGCACCCGCCACGTGACCGATCGACACGATTTTTGCATCCACAGAAAGCTCTCGCAAAGCGCTTTCTTTTGACGCGACAATCACCCCAATCCACCCAATATCGCATGCGCTATCGCGTGTGAAAGACAGTCACTGTCTGCAGCCCCTTTGTTGCAGAATTTGAGGTGTCTGGCCCGGCCCGGCCCACTACCCCACATCCACACCCACCTACCCAACCTGCCTGCCCGCAGGCAGCCCGACCTCACCTCCCCGGACCTGGCTCCGGAGCTGGAACTTGGAAGGAAAGAAAGATAGAAAGATAGTACTTTGTACTCAACACAACCA
>JH792707.1:0-13052 GCA_000291705.1 Sphaerulina populicola P02.02b | reverse complement strand
AAGTCGGGGGGGGGTCGTGTATATATGTAGGTACCCGCCTTATTTGTAGGGTTAGGTATTTAGTCTAGGTTGTACCTACCCTGTACCTAACCTAACCTATAACGAGGCCTAAACCCGCCCTACGGGGAGAAACAGCTAGGATAGTTTACCGGTTGTTCGATATCGGCTCGCGTATCTACGACCGACTTAGTATAGACGTATAGGATAAGATTAGCGCTATAGTAGACGACGAGCTAGCGCTACTAGGCCTACGGTTCGAGAAGGTATTCCCGTCTTTTACGAAGGCTACGGAGCGTAGGTCTAGCTACCGGGACCGTAGGCGCAATACCTACAACAATATAACTAAGTACTAGTTCAAGGGTAACGAGACTATAGCCTAAGAGTTCCTTACCTAGGAACTACTACGCAAAGTACTCCTTACTATAGAACCTTCGTATAACCTCGCCCGGTTTGCTACTAATACGACTAACGGAAATATTACGATACCCGCCCTCGTAGAAGCCGTAGCCTAGCGCCTACTTAACCCGGCTAACGGACGACCGAAGACTACGAATATTACGGGTAGGGATTGCGTACGGGCGTAGAAGCTATAGGCCGGATAGTAGCTAGCCGAGCCTAGGGATACCCGAGTACGAGAGATACTACGATAGCGATTCGGCTTTGTCTACTCTAGGCTATTCTATAAGATCGTAAGTACCGGATACGTAGAGACTAAAGCAGAGTTGATTGCCTAGGTACCTTAGTAGGCGGAAGAGACGAGCGCCTAGCTGCCTTAGTAGGCGGAAGAGACGAGCGCCTAGCTGCTAGCGGAGGCGAGTACCTAGCTGCTATAGCGGCGCCGATAGGAGTCGGGCAGTTAGTCCCCTACGGCCGAGCCTACGAAGAAAAAGGCGCGCGCCGACGATACCTACCGCCTATTATACCCCGGCCTAGTACGGGGTATTACCGAATAGCCCGCCCCTCCCGCGACTACCTCTACTAAGTTAGGCGTCGTCGCCCCCGCCGCCGCTACTCCCGCTACCGCTACTCCCGCCGCCGCGCGTCGGACGAGCGAAGATACCCCCGCCGATACTAACCCCGATACCGACCCCGATATAGCTACCGACGTAGCGACCGCCGAGCTAGAGGAGGACTTTCCGATATCCTTCGAATTCAACCTTACGCCTAACGCCGAGACTACGCCTAACGACGAGACTAAAGACGGCGCCGCCTTATACGCCGACTATAAACACAACCTATACCCGCCCTTATATAGCTCCGGTCTCGTTAGCCTCTACGCCGAGATCCCCGATAGCCGATAGCCTAAAGCCTAGGTCGGCCGGGCCGCGCGTTAGTACTTAGAGAACAAGACGCTCTATAGCCCCTATACGCGGACATTCGCTAGCTACGCCTTCGGCCTTAGGCCGGATATCCCGAGCTACCTACTACGTACTCTCCTAATAGAGGCATACGAATCGTAGGAACTTAGGGACTTCGCGGAGTTCTAGGAGCTCTTTCCTAAGCGCTTCGACCCGGAGGCGGGTAATATATAGGAACTAGAGGAAGCGGGCTATACTAAGCGCTCCGACGGTAAGGACAAAGAAGAATTAGGCAACGCCGGGCCCGAGTCTAATAAAGAGACGGAATCTAGCCCGTCCCCTCTACCTAGCGTAAGCTCGGACCTCTGTACTACTATCCCCCGCGAGGAGGTAGCTAAGGGTAAAGGCGGTACCGCCTCGTATACCGACTACAAGTATCGCCTATACCTAGCCTTAACTAACTCCCGGCTTGTCGGTCTCTACGCTAAGATCCCTAACCGCTAGTAGCCTAAAGCCTAAGTCGACCGGGCTACGCGCTAGTATCTAAAGGAAAAGGTACAAAAGCCCCTCTATAGGCACTATACGAGAACATTCGCCGGCCGCGCCTTCGGCCTTAAGTCGAACATCCCGAGCGATATACTATACCCCTTTCTAATAGAGGTATACGAAGCGTAGGATCGGGAGGAGTTTACGGAATATTAGGAATAGTATCCGGAGCGCTTCGCCCTTACGTTCCGCCCGCGATACGTAGGAGACGCGCTTAGCCTCTACGCCTTCTTATTAATACAATACCTATCTGTACTAAAGATACCTACCGCGGCGGCCGCTAAGGAAGGACTAGTCCCGAAGCTTCGATACCTCTCCCTCTAGTAGTACGAACTAGAGGAGTAGGAGCGTACTAGTTCTATCGTCGTCCCGTCCCTCTTTATATACGCGTATACCCTCCGAGATTAAATCAACTAGGAATTCGATATATACTCCTAGTACTTACGGAGAGTTAACGGCCGGTACAATCTCGGGTAGAACCGGATATAGTTATATAGCTTAACCTAGTAGCTCGTTCGATAGGACCCGTTATACTAGGTATTGTATACGTCCTTAAGGTAGGATAGGAACTACCGGTTGATCTCGTACCTATACTATACTAAGTACTAATACGACGAGAACAAAGGTAAAGCGAATATAAGTCCCGCCGGATTCCGATATATTGATTATAATATAGACGCGCTATATAAAGGTAAGGGCGTTAGTTAGGTCTAAGGCTCTGTTTCTTTTAACAACGAGTCGGCGGACGACTACATAATAGTAGTTAAGGGACTATATAAGCCGGAGGTTTTCCGCAAGTAGGTTACTACCGCCTAGGACGCTAGTAGGCTACGGGGTAGCCGAATCTACAATATTATAGACAAGGAACTTAGACCCGAGATACTAGCGTCCTTAGAGGTCGAATAGACACCGTAGCTAGTACGCGAGTACGGAGTACGACTAACTAATCCCCGCGTTCTATATAGTGCCTTGCCTAGTAAGGGCAGCCGCCGTACGGTCCTCCTATAGTTCGTCGCTATCGTCGATACCGAGACGGAAGAAATAGAGAACCCCGCTATAGGTACCTACTAGCAAATTGCGGAGGCCTACCGTACGTAAACGGTACCCCCGTCTAGCCCCTTAGGCTATCCGAATATATATAGCCCTATTCCCTACCGCTTCCCGGCCGTAGTTCAACTTAATAGCTTAGAGCCGATCTCGGACGCCCTAGTTAGTCGGAAGCTATAGACAGATATAGAAGTAGTAATAGAACTCGAGCTTATCGCTACTTTCGACCGGGAGTAATAGGGACGGTACGTAAACCGATAGCGGGAAACGGCTATTACTCGGTTCCGGGAGAAGTTTGAGATTATATTAACGGCGGAGACGAAGCTCTTTCTAGGCGCGAGTTACTTCGGCGCTATAGGAGAGTTCGATAGCCGCCTACCTACTAGCCGGTCTGCCCTAGACGAGATTGTTAGGGGCGAGGAGGAAGCCGTAGCTACTACTACTAAGGGAGAAGCCGCTATAGAAGGCGACGTAGTTTAGAATCTAGGGGTTTGTTATAGTACTTAGTAGCGACGCTTTAGGACTTCTTCGTATATATGTCTACGGGACGGATATATAGGTAGGGGAGGATATATTAGGCGGCTAGGCGAGGCTCGGACTAGTACTACTACTTATACTAGGCTCGGGTTGCGCGGGCCGTGCCTCCCCGTAGGGCGTAGAGTAGTAAGCAGTTTATACTCTTTAACGAAGGGTTAATAGAGGGACACCTACGATACGAGCATACTAGACTATATAGTTATATAGTACATACATACATATATACGTTCCTTTAGCGAGTCTTTCCCTCTTCCCTTCCTACTTATATCGTCTCGTAGGGGCCGCGTCCGAAGCCGCCGACCTTTGTCCCTCCCTTTTCGATATACCTACTACCGCGGAGCTACGCCGCGACCTATCGTAAGCTATATATACTATTTAGGGCAGGCGCTAGGCAGTAGTAGGAGCGGGCTTACGGTAATACTAGGTAGACAGCTAGTAGGTAGAGTTAGTAGATATAGTCGGCAAATATAGTCGGCAAACATAGTCGGCAAACATAGTCGGCAAATATAGTCGGCGAACATAGTCGGCAAACATAGTCGGTAGGGAAACTTCGTATATTAAAATTGATCTTAATACTACTAACGGGTAGCAACTTTGAGGCACTCTTACGTAAGCTTAATACTTTGTCGTCCTGATCTCTTTAGGCTCTTTCTACTACCCCCCTCGTTATCGCTAATAGTATTAAAGTTACTTATCCGTTCCAAAAACTCTCTCGTCTCCTCTTAGTCTTTACTAAGGATCTTCTAGGAACTTTGAGTACTAAATAGTACCTACGTCGCCTCCGTAGCCTATTGTATAAAGAAGACTCTAGTATCGTACTCGTTATCTCGATAGCGGTAGCGGGACATTATAATTCTAGAGAATATCGCTATAGAATACTACCGATTATATCGACTTTAGTATCTCGTAATACTAAAGTTACGCTCGTAGCTAACTCCGGCCGTAGGGATACAGAGAATATCCCGCGCTATTAGTACAAGAGTTAGGTACTTGGATTCAATCGACGACCATTTCTCTAGGACGTTAAAAGGATCTCCTATATCTATCTTATCGTCTAAATAATCCGTAAGCTCGTTATTCTCCTTATTCTTACTTTGACTTTAAGAAGGTTCGGTACTTCTACCGAGTATAAAGTCGAAATAGGTATTCTATCGGGTAGTTCTCGCGCGGGATTGCTAGGTAGATAGACTAGATAGTACTCTATAGCTCTTCTCCTACTTATCTCTAAGCTTATACTCGTAGTACGCCCGGTAACTTATATCGCCAAAGTCGTCTCGAAGCTAAAACCTCCGCTTAAGGTATAGAGTAAGGAGAATAGCTATACTATAATAGTCGCCGAAACGTTCCTAGGTATCTCGGTAGTACTTCTCTAGCTTAGCCTAGGTAGCCTTATAAGCGTAAAAGACTTCCTTCTTCTATAGTAGCCTCTTATTCTTAAGTCGCTCTATTACCTCCTCGAGAATATCGAAGAGTTTGTTATAGTAGCCTAGGATAAGGTAGATAGTCGGGCCCTTTATTGTTCCAATTACTACCGTCGCCGCTACGAAGGGCTTAGTAAGGTCGATAAGGTATTCGACTCTTTACTATTCGCTTGGATCGATACCTAAGCTAATGCTTAGGTCAAATCGCTAAATATACGTTTCAATAACGTTCTATAGTCGACTAAAGCGGTTAAGCATTATCGTCGTAGAAGACTACCTTATCTTAACGTCCTAGACGACTCTAAGGACGCGATCCTATACGCCCTCCTATCTACGATGTTTCGCGAATAGCGTCTTATCGCGGAGCATATCTTTCTAAAGGTTAGTAAAGTCCTCGAATCTCTAGGAGCTAGAGTTAACGTAAATATAGAACTTCCGGATCTATATTATAAGAGTTAGCTATAGACTATTTACCTACTAGACCTACCGACTACGAATACCGACTACGAATGCCGACTACGATTTTTATAATAGTAGAAAGGGGGGAAAGACAGTAATAATAATTATACCTTAAAAAGAAGATAGGGCATCCTACTCGTATAAGCCCGGCTTACCTGCCTGCTTATAGCTCGCTTTTTCCGGAGTACCTTCTCGTCCTTCTCGTAATCCTAGAATTCTACAATATCGTTTATAGGACAAAGACTAAGGCAGTCGAAGAAGGCTTTTAAGGGTAGCTACGTAGTATATAAAAAGTAGGGAAATCGTTCGGGACGTATATCGCGATCTCGCTCCGCTATAATCTTATCGTCTTCCTCTTCTTCTAGCTCGGTAATATCCCTTAACTCTAGATAGAGTAGAAGCTACTCTAAGCTAGTTCCTAGCGTACTAACCTCGATATTATACTTACTTTAATAGGTATCGATTACCGTAATACTAAATAAGGTTAGATAATATAAGGAATATAATAGTATATTTAGTATACTTATATTATACGGTATAGCGTCTTATTATTAGAGGTATTATCGTATATTATAGTAGCTAATCGGTACTTAAGTTTGAATTCTTGTAAGATCTTAAAGAGTAGATCCGCGAGTTGATTACTAGTATATTAACCGGTAATATAAGGGAAACTAAGCATAGCCTCGTACTACGTCTACTTCTCGTTAATCTAGTAGACTCGTATAGTTAGGTATAAGCACTTTATATACCTAGCCTACTAGCTATCGTACGTAATCGTAACCTTAAATTTACTAAAGATCTAGCTTTTTAGCGCTTCGCTAGACTCTCGGACCTTCTCCTCTAATATCCTTCGAAATATAGAAGCGGATTTGAACGGAATTATTTCGACCTATCCTAGAAGAAGGGATATAAAGGGCTACTTTACCGATAGCCGTTCAAAAAAGCTAAAAGGTAAGCTATTATCGATAATTATCTTAAAGTAGAGTCTTTAGAAATCGTCTAGAGTATACCTAAGATCTCTTATCTATCGTAGATTACTAATATTCTATAAAGGATTCTATTAGTAAACCGTAGTCGGCAAACGTAGTCGGCAAACATAGTCGGCAAATATAGTCGGCAAATATAGTCGGCAAACGTAGTCGGCGTACTTACTTAGCGTTACTTCGCAAGGGCGAATATCTCCTATAAAATCCTTCGTTTATCCTATACGTCCTAGTAGTTTGCCGAATCTAGATGCTTCTCGATTAAGGTAGTACTAGTATATAACGTAGGATATTTCAAGATAGCGTCGCAACACTTATATACTACCTTTAGGGTCGTATCCTCTTATAGTATACCTTCTTCTAGGAACTCCTATATCTAAGACGTCCGAGACTTACTCCCCTAAGTAATTGGAGGTCGATTATAAATAGGACGACCGTTCCGCTTTCTTTTACGCTTTCTAGGACTATCCTACTATCGCGCTATATACTACTTCTCGAAATTCTCTCTATACCTAAACCTCTATAGCTAGTAGTTCGACTTAATATCCTACTCTCCTATATAATTAGGTTCGGTCGGGGGGAGAAAAGGAGTATCTAGCTCTTCTCGGATTAGACTTAGATAGCGCGTTCTTTGCCTCCGAGGCTCTAGCCTTCGTTAGCCTCGTCTAGCTATTAGGCTTAAGGGGGCGTTAAGCGTAGATCTATAGCGCTCGCGAAGGCGTATACTAGATCTAGTAGGAGTCGCGGAAGACCTATCTAGCGGTAAAGAGGAATCGAGGCGCGAGCTTCCTCCTACTAGGGAGGAAGAGAAGGAGGAGAATTGCGAGAATATTAGAACGTTGTCGTTAAGTTAGAGGAGAAAAAGGCGAAAGATACTCGTTAAATCAAAAGATAGTTAAAGAGAAAAAGACGAGAGAGTATAAAACGGGGGAAGAAAAGAATTTCGCTACTTAAGTATTTAAGTACGAAGCGTATAAGGTAAGTACGAAGCGTACGAGGTAAGTACGAAGCGGATAAGGGTACTAGCGCTAGACTAAATAGACCGGATAACTACCGGAACCGAGCTAACCTATTATATAGGCTAGTTGTTTCCTAGGCCTATAAGGGCGCTATCCTTCGCCGCTAGTTTCTCGAGACCTAAGCGTACGAAGTAGAGTTTATCCTCCTATAGTAGAGTAGAAAGCAGTCCTTCTAGCGTTATCGTAGTATAGTCCTTAGCCCTATAGTCGATAAGACCTTTAACTACGGCTAGCTATATCGTCTACTCTTTAGTAAGAGAGTTATGTCTCTCGTAGATTTGATACGCTACCTTTGTAAGGTACTTATTGTCTTTTAGGGTCCCCGAAGGTAGGAACCTATTAGCGAAATAGTCGTAGCTAGGAGGGATAAGCTAGGATAGGCTAGGAAGTCTATAAGCGTAGGCGGCCTACGCTATAGTATCCTAGGCTAGGATATAGCGGTAGACCGCTCGCTTAGTAGGAGTAAAGATCTTATATAGAAGTAGTAGTCGAGCTTCCTAGATATAGATCTAGAAATATTAGTAGTCGGCAAGTATAGTCGGCAGATATAATTAGCTTACCTTTATTATTTCCCTTCCCGCTATTCTTAAGACCTACTATAGGGCCCTCTAGTTAGGTTGATTAGGATCTATCTTCTCTAGGAGAAGAATCTTCTTCTAGAAGCGAAGGATTAACGAGCGCTATTATTTATATACTATCGAGAAAGTGTATAAGGAGGCCTAGAAGGCGAATAAACTTAGGGACTTCCCTATCTTTTAAGTAATCTTAATAGCCGATAGGGGATTAAGAATATGTTCCGTAGGGAGGTACTAGTTCCTAAGGCTACTAATAGCCTTATTATAGTACTCGCTAGTAGTTAGATGTTCCTACTCCTACTCTACCTAGTCTTCCTTTTAGAATGTTCTGTTTACGGTATCGATATCGCCGAGTTCTAGGAACTAGTTAGCTTCGTCGATCTGCGCTTACTCTTTAGGAGGTAAGGTAGTAGATTTTCCTACTTGTTTCTTGCTCCTAGGAAGAAAGTTAGTACCTATCTACCGACTATATTTGCCGACTATATTTGCCGACTATAACTTACGCTTTTTAATTATACTCTTTTGTATAAATCACTCTCTATCCCTTAATTAGAGTAGCCTGCTTATCTTTACCTAAGGTCTTATAATCGCTATACTACTTAATCTACGCTTTTTTGAATCTCGCGAATAACTCGTTTCGCGCCTTGCGGTAACGGTCTTAGGCTCGCTTCTCTTCGTCTATCGTAGTAGTCCGCTCGCGATTACGAAGGGTATTTAGCTTAAGCGAGTACTCTTCTAGTAACTTAGACGCTTTACCTAACCTTGTACGCTTGTTCGCTAGCTCCTCTAGTATATTACTCTTTCGTTTCGTTATTCTCGTTTAGGTATAGTAGTATAGGTAGGCGGTAGCGTACTATAGGTAGTAGGGTAGTAGTATAGGGAGTAATACAGGTAGTATAGTATTGTATAGTATTATAGGTAGTAGGGCAGTAGTATAGGTAATATAGTAGTATAGTGTTACCGTAAGCCCGCCCCTACTACTGCCTAGCGCCTGCCCTGAATAGTAGGTATAGCTTACGATAGGTCGCGGCGTAGCTCCGCGATAGTAGGTGTATCGAAAAAGGAGGGACAAAGGTCGGCGGCTTCGGACGCGGCACCTGCGAGACAATGTAAGTAGGAAGGGAAGAGGGAAAGACTCGCTAAAGGAACGTATATGTATATATGTATGTATGCTATATAACTGTATGGTCTAGTATACTCGTGTCGTAGGTATCTCTCTGTTGACTGTTCGTTAAAGAGTGTAAACTGCTTACTACTCTACGCCCTGCGGGGAGGCACAGCCCGCGCAACCCGAGCCTAGTATAAGTAGTAGTACTAGTCCGAGCCTCGCCTAGCCGCCTAATATATCCTCCCCTACCTATGTGTCCGTCCCGTAGACATATATACGAAGAAGTCCCAAAGCGTCGCTACTAAGTACTATAACAAACCCCTAGATTCTAAACTACGTCGCCTTCTACGGCGGCTTCTCCCTTAGTAGTAGTAGCTGCGGCTTCCTCCTCGTCCCTAATAATCTCGTCTAGGGCAGACCGGCTAGTAGGTAGGCGGCTGTCGAATTCTCCTATAGCGCCGAAGTAACTCGCGCCTAGAAAGAGCCTCGTCTCCGCCGTCGATATAATCTTAAACTTCTCCCGGAACCGAGTAATAGCCGTTTCCCGCTATCGGCTTACGTACCGTCCCTATTGCTCCCGGTCGAAAGTAGCGATAAGCTCGAGTTCTATTACTACTTCTATATCTATCTATAACTTCCGACTAACTAGGGCGTCCGAGATCGGCCCTAAGCTATCAAGTTGAACCGCGGCTAGGAAGCGGTAGGGAATAGGGCTATACATATTCGGATAGCCTAAGGGGCTAGACGGGGGTACCGTTTGCGTACGGTAGGCCTCCGCAATTTGCTAGTAGGTACCTATAGCGGGGTTCTCTATTTCTCCCGTCTCGGTATCGACGATAGCGACGAACTACGGGAGGACCGTACGGCGGCTGCCCTTACTAGGCAAGGCACTATATAGAATACGGGGATTAGTTAGTCGCACTCCGTACTCGCGTACTAGCTACGGCGTCTATTCGACCTCTAGGGACGCTAGTATCTCGGGTCTAAGCTCCTTGTCTGTAATATTGTAGATTCGGCTACCCCGTAGCCTACTAGCGTCCTAGGCGGTAGTAACCTACTTGCGGAAAACCTCCGGCTTGTATAGTCCCTTAACTACTATTATATAGTCGTCTGCCGACTTATTATTAAAAGAAACAGAGCCTTAGACCTGACTAATACCCTTGCCTTTGTATAGCGCGTCTATATTATAATCAATATATCGGAATCCGGCGGGACTTATGTTCGCTTTACCTTTGTTCTCGTCGTATTAGTACTTAGTATAGTATAGGTACGAGATCAACCGGTAGTTCCCGTCCTACCTTAAGGACGTATACAATACCTAGTATATCGGGTCCTATCGAACGAGCTACTAGGTCAAGCTATATAGCTATATCCGGTTCTACCCAAGATTGTGCCGGCCGTTAACCTTCCGTAAGTACTAGGAGTATATATCGAATTCCTAGTTAATTTGATCCCGGAGGGTATATACGTACATAAAGACCGACGGGACGACGATAGAGCTATAGCGCTCCTACTCCTCTAGTTCGTACTACTAGAAGGAGAGGTATCGTAGTTCCGGGGTTAGCCCTTCCTTACGTAGCTCCGCGGTAGTAGGCGTCTTTAGTATAGACAAGTATTGCGTCGACAAGAAGGCGTAGGGGCTAAGCGCGTCTCCTGCGTATCGCGGGCGGAACGCGAGGGCGAAGCGCTCCGGATACTATTCCTAATGTTCCGTAAACTCCTCCCGGTCCTACGCTTCGTATACCTCTATTAGGAAGGGGTACAGTATATCGCTCGGGATATTCGACTTGAGGCCGAAGGCGCGACCGGCGAATGTTCTCGTATAGTACCTATAGAGGGGCTTTTATACCTTTTCCTTTAGATACTAGCGTATAGCCCGGTCGACTTAGGCTTTAGGCTATTAGCGGTCGGGGATCTTAGTATAGAGACCGACAAGCCGGGAGTTGGTTAAGGCTAGGTATAGGCGATGCTTACAGTCGGTATACGAGGCGATACCGCCTTTACCCTTAGCTACTTCCTCGCGGGGGATAGTAGTACGGAGGTCCGAGCTTGCGCTAGGCGGGGGGGACGGGCTAGATTCCGTCTCTTTATTAGACTCGGGCCCGGCGTTGCCCAATTCTTCTTCGTCCTCGCCGTCGGAGCGCTTAGTACGGACCGCTTCCTCTAATTCCTATACATCGTCCGCCTCCGGGTCGAAGCGCTTAGGAAAGAGCTCCTAGAAATCCGCGAACTGCCTAAGATCCTACGATTCGTATGCCTCTATTAGGAGAGTACGTAGTAGGTAGCTCGGGATGTCCGGCCTAAGGCCGAAGGCGTAGATAGCGAATATCCTCGTATAGGGGCTATAGAGCGTCTTGTTCTCTAAGTACTAACGCGCGGCCCGGCCGACCTAGGCTTTAGGCTATCGGCTGTCGGGGATCTCGGCGTAGAGGCTAACGAGACCGGAGCTGCTTAAGGGCAGGTATAGGTCGTGTTTATAGTCGGCGTACGAGGCGGCGCCGTCTTTAGTCTCGTCGTTAGGCGTAGTCTCGGCGTTAGAACTTAGGCGTAAGGTTGAATTCGAAGACTATCGGAAAGTCCTCCTCTAGCTCGGCGGTCGCTACGTCGGCAGCTGTATCGGGGTCGGTATCGGGGTTAGTATCGGCGGGGGCGGTAGCGGGAGTAGCGGCGGCGGGGGCGGGGGCGATAATAACCAACTTAGTAGAGGTAGTAGGGGGAGGGGCGGGCTGTTCGGTAATACCCCGTACTAGGCCGGGGTATAATAGGCGGTAGGTATCGTCGGCGCGCGCCTTTTTCTTCGTAGGCTCGGCCGTAGGGGACTAACTGTCCGACTCCCGTCGGCGCCGCTATAGCAGCTAGGTACTCGTCTCCGCTAGTAGCTAGGCGCTCGTCTCTTCCGCCTGCTAAGGCAACTAGGCAATCAACTCCGCTTTAGTCTCTACGTATCCGGTGCTTACGATCTTGTAGAATAGCCCGGAGTAGACAAAGCCGAATCGCTATCGTAGTATCTCCCGTACTCGGGGATCCCTAGGGTCGGCTAGCTACTATCCGGCCTATAGCTTCTACGCCCGTACGCAATCCTTACCCGTAACATTCGTAGTCTTCGGTCGCCCGTTAGCCGGGTTGAGTAGGCGCTAGGCTACGGCTTCTATAAGAGTAGGTATCGCAATGTTTCCGTCGGTCGTATTAGTAGCAAACCGGGCGAGGTTATACGAAGGTTCTATAGTAAGGAGTACCTCGCGTAGTAGTTCCTAGGTAAGGAACTCTTAGGCTATAGTCTCGTTACCCTTAAACTAGTGCTTGGTTACGTTATTATAGGTATTACGCCTACGGTCCCGGTAGCTAGACCTACGTTCTGTAGCCTTCGCAAAAGACGGGAATACCTTCTCGAACCGCAGGCCTAGTAGCGCTAGCTCGTCGTCTACTATAGCGCTAATCTTGTCCCGTATATCTATACTAAGTCGGTCGTAGATACGCGAGCCGATATCGAACAGCCGGTAAACTGTCCTAGCTGTTTCTCCCTATAGGGTAGGCTTAAGTGTTTAGAGAACGGCTATTAATAACTCTATATCTATCGCGCGGCCGAGTACCTCCTATACGGCCGCCGAGTAATCTGATACCTGTATACTGCCGAGCAACGTCGCGAATACGCTTCGATTCTGTTCTTTATTAATACGGGCTAGCTACTACTCTACTGCCCCGGTAGGGGTAGCCTCTTAGCGTAGAGCTATCGCGTATCGTAGTACTTGTAGTACAGGGGGTAGGTCGGCAGTTCTTGAGTTAGGAAGCGCCGGAGCGCGGGCGGTTCTTAATATAGAGCGCGGGCGGTTCTTGACGTACAGGCGGGCGGCGCGTACTAGTCGGTAATACGGTAGGGGGAGTAGTAGTAGAAGGTTAACAAGAACAAACCGTTAGTAGTAAGAGGAGGGATATTAATAAAGAGGAGTAAGTGAAAAAGGAAGAGAAGAAGGCTCTTTAACCCTACTACGCGAGTGAATTGCGGGGAAGTAGCAAACAATAACGCGAAAAGTAACGCGCGCTCGCGAGTGAATATCGAAA
>JH792704.1:0-12913 GCA_000291705.1 Sphaerulina populicola P02.02b | reverse complement strand
CCCGCTTATAGAGCTACCCCGGAAACAGTTAGCTAGGCAACTAAGTGAATGAATAGGCGAGTAAGTGAATAGAGGGTTAGAAACTACTAGAAGAACCGTCTTCTTTCTAACGTCCTCCGTACGAAATCTCGCGGGGGAGAGGGAGGGGGGGGGTATTGTAAAGGGCGAGCCCTTTTGGAGATATACCCTAGTCGATATAGCATTACGTGTATTACGTAAGTGCCCCTAACTAGGGCTAGGCTGCTACGGCCTCCGCCTCTTTTCTCTCGTCGCCCGCGACCTTTAGACAGCTTTCCTTCCCTATCGTACTTGCTGTATCAACACTATGAACTCCTGTATATACGTTGTTCTTCCCGTAATACTACCCGGTATTCTATATCTCCCTCCTACGTCCCTTCTACGAAAGGCCCGGCGCTCCGCTAGCGAACGTAGCTTCCCCCGATATTACCGCCGACGGTACCGAAGTATAGGAAGTAGACAAGATAGTAGACGAAAGAAGGAGGAAGGGAGAAACGGAATACAGACTTAGGTAGAAGGGGTACGATAAGGACTTTAATACTTAGGAACCGGAGGACAACTTCGAGAATATAGGTAAGCTACTAGATAAATAGAAAGCATCGCGGGTATCCCCTAGGGGAGCGAGCAGTAGGAAGAAGAAAAGTATATAGCGCAAAAAGACCAACTATCGAACACCTAGCGAACCCCCGGCTACCTCCTACTAAATATACCTAATATCCCTCCCCTTATACGCGCTCTACCTACGCTACCCTCGGCCGAAGGCGCCTTAGCTATAGCGTAGTCGCTAACTTGTACCGGCGTAGGGTCCCGAGCGACCCCCGAGGCCTTAGGCGCCGCCTACCGAGCAGGACCGAACTCGTAGTCGGCTAGGCACTCCTCTCGCCAAAATCTATAGTCTGCCTATATTATAGCCTATTAACGGGCCCGGTAGGGAGGCAACCGATAGATCTCTCTTAGCGGGGCTAGGACCTCCGCTTCCGTAAGGAAACGGCGGATATCCCGTAGTAGGTATACTAGGCCGTTATAATTCATATTGGACGCCGTCCGAAAATCGATATTAGGAAGTCGGTCCCCGCCGAGGACGACCTCGCGACCCTACTCTACTAGGTCGAGCGTAGGTTCGTACTCGCGGCTAGGCGACAATACTAGTCGCGGACCTAGATACATTAGGACTAGCGGGCTCGACTGCCGACGAACCGACGGCGACGGTAACGGGGCGATTTAGGGGCCGGCGGATATTAATAGACGCGATAGTAGTAAGGTCGCTAGGGGCGCGACGCGTACGGGCTCCTAGGTAAGAGGGACGGAGGAGCGGAAGGGAATCGCTAGGTAGGAGGCTAGGCGTAATAGGCCCCGAGGAACCTCGCGCTCCGTAGGTAGAGGCGAGAAGCCCCGAAACGAGGGTACCTCTACGGGCGCGCGAGGAGGGGCTATATCTAGGGGCGCGACGGTAGCCGGCGCCGAGGACCCGCTAGGGAGACCGCCCGTTATAAGAAAATCCTTATCTAGGAGGGCTTCTGTCTCTTAGGCTAGTACGTCCTCTATTTCCTAGTCGTTACTTACGTCCTCCTCGTCGTACCTATCGTCGAACCGCCGAGACAACTAAGGATTCTTGATTAGGCGGCCGCTACGATAGGCCGAGCGAGGGGTACCCCGGACGGAGCGCGACGTAGGCGAGGTTAGCGCTATACGACCGGTATTGCGGCGTAGATATAACGCCCGGTCTAGGGTAGCCGCGGCGATCCCCTCTAGGGTATTGAAATCGTACCCGGCGATATAGCCGGGCGATAGAGAATAAGCGGTATTCGCAAGGCGACCGCTATACGGCGTCCGAGGGACGACGCGACCCGCCGTCGTACGGCGAGGCGTCTTATAGGCAACTAGCTAACGGCGAGCCGCCGGGGTACGCGCTAGCGAGTCCCGAATAGAGGCTACGGGGCGCGTAGTAACTACCGGGGGGCCGCTACGCGAAAGAGAAGGCGTATTAGCTACCGACTCGGGTACGATACTAGCCTTAGGTCGGCGTCGGATAGGAAAGGCATCCCGTACAAAGTCTAGTAATACCTGTTGAAGTAAATGAATAAGTTGTATGGTTTTTTTGATTGAGTGTCTATCTAGTAGATATATATATGTATATACTAACTTATATGTATATCTGTTTGTATCAAACAGATCTTATAAGTTATATATTACGTAGTTTGGAAGTTACTTGAGTTATATATACTAATATGCTCTAGGTTAGATACCTAATATACCTAGGTTACATAATATACCTAATATGCCTAGTATACCTAGGGTATCTAATATACCTAATATGTATTACGTATATAGGTTAGCTAATATAGGTTACCTAATATACCTAAGCTCTGTAGTTCTATTAATATCCCCCTACCTTAGTACTAAGGCATCAATCCAATCCGGCCAATAAGAGCCCTCGAAAAGGGTATTAGTTGTTATAGGTATTGTTTTTATTACTACAATCAACTCTTTACTACGATCGTAAAGGTCGTACGGTCGCGTAGTTATGTAATCGACTCGTTACTGCCGTCGTACGGTCGTTACTATTGCCCGCCCTCGTATACCCTAAGAGCCTTTCTGAACTCTACGAACGCTAGTCGTAGTAGTAGTTTCGTAAGGCTATCTACGACTATACGGTTCGTCGGTGTCTATTGAATATCTACCTCTTTACTTTCTATCTTCTCGTACTACTAGCGCTCTTAAATAGCGATGTGTTTCGTCCGCGAGTAATACGCCTATAGGTTCTTCGCGAGAGCGATAGCCCTAGCGTTATTACCGAAAATCACTATCGCTTGTGCCTGCCCTTTACCTAACTGTTCTAATAGCCGTCTTAACCAAATCGCCTCTTTATATACCTGTGTCTAGCCTATTAGTTTGGCTTCGTAGGTAGAAAGTACTACTGTAGGCTATCGCTTCGAGCTCTATATAATAGCGCCGCTACCTAGGTTAAACGTACAACCTACGGTTAATCGTCTCGTATCGGTGTCGCCGGCCTAATCGGAGTCGGTGTAGCCGTAAAGGTTAGTAAGTTCGCCGGTAAAGGTAAGCTCGTAATAGATAGTGCCGCGGAGGTAACGGAAGATATCCGTTACTACTACGTAGTGCTCGTTTGTAGGGTTACTAGCGAATCGACTTACTACTAATACTGCGTAGGCAATGTCTAGGCGCGTGCCTAGTATCGTATACATAAGTGAGCCTACCGCGCTCTAGTATTTAGTGCGAAACGCGTCGGCAGCTTAATAGCCGTTCGGCGTAGGGGTCAGTTTTCGACTTGGATCGAGTAGGATGGCTTTGACCTTTACGTTGTTCTATATATCGTACTTCTTCAAGAATTGCTCGATATAGTCACTCTAACTTAGGTAAATAGTACGTATAGTACGGTTACGTCTGATCGTTATGCCTAAGTAGTAATAGTATAGCCCTAGGTCGCTTATCTCGAATCGATTACTAAGGTGTTTCTTTACGCTATTGATTTCCGTAATGTATAGGCCTACGATAAGTAAATCGTCTACGTAGACTGCGATAAATGTCTTACCCTTTACGAATAGACTTATATCGGCGTCTAGAGTAGTGAATCCGGCCGCTTCCAAGTACGTAGTTAATATAGCGTACTAAATACGAGGTAACTATCGGAGTCCGTAAAGCGCTTTGAGTAGTAAGCATACGTTATTGGTTCTATCGGTGAATCCGTCTAGTTGTTCTATATAGATAGGCTCTTTACTATCGAGCGTACCGTAAAGAAATGCTGTCTTTACGTCTATCTGTTCGATTTCGTAGTCTCTAGCTATAGCGATAGCGAATAGTGCCTTATAGCTTATAGGCTTTACGACTAACGTATAGGTTTCGAGGTATTTACTATCTTATATAAACCCCTTTACTACCTAGCGGCACTTATACTTTACTTTGTTACCAATCCGTTTGATTTTGAATACCTACCTACCTTTAAGGATCTTACTATTGGCTTCTGATCGTTTGATTACTCGCTATACTACGTTGCGCTGTAGTGAATAGTGTTCGTCGTCTAGTACGGGCTTCTAGTTACTCTATCTACTACTATAGAGCTTAGCGTCGTCGTATATAGACGGCTCGTATAGTTCTAAGGCTAGTAAATAGCTTATAAGTGTAAGAAGTAGTAGGTTGAATTAGGCGGTATCGTTAGTAGCGTTACTTTCGTGTTACTAATAGAGGTATCTCGGTTTGCGCTATCGTTTGCCTTCTTGAATAAGTTCGGCTATCGGTACGTTAATACCGATTGTTTTAGGTCGTATATTTGATACGTGCCCCGGAGGTATAGATAGTAGTAATTACTCGTAGCCTAGCTATAGTAACTCGTAGTCTCGTAACTCGTAGTTCGTAGACTCGTAGTTCGTAGACTCGTAGCCTGTCTATAGTAACTCGTAGCTATAGTAACTGTCGCTCGTTATAGGGCGAGTTCTTTTTGATAATAGTAGGTAACCTATTGTTAGTCGTTTTAAGGATAGACCCGCTTTTTCTAGTAACCCCCCGGATTTGGCCGGGGTGTTAGCGGAAATGATTAGTTATTAAGCTGTTTCTACTGTTTCTTTATCTCCCCCTAGTTCTACTACCGTATTATCTGCGTCGTTACTATCGCTCGCAGTAACGCTAGTACAGTTAGGGTATAGTTCATCGAAGTCTACGTCGAAGCGCTATTGTAGACGCCTAGGGTTCTCGGAAGTAACGAGGTAGTGCCCGTTACCTTTGAACCCTAGTAACTATTCGATTCTAGCCTTAGTGCCTATTAACTTATTTATATCTGCAGTTAATCGATAGACGTATACTTTGTAGCCGATGATTCGTATATTAGCGAGGTACGGTTTGTTGCCTGTCTATACCTCGTATAGAGTGACTATCAACCTACGATATAGTAATCGGTTCCGTAGGTACGTAATTCCGTATTCGATTACTAAGGACTAGTAACGTAGGTCAAGGTTTAGTGAATATAGTATAGTAGACTACGTTTTCTGTTCGATCACTTTGTTATAGGCTTCGGCGACACCGTTCTACTAGTATTGTTCGGTACTAGATAGGTATAACGTAATCCCCCTATTTCGGAGCTATCTAAGATAACTATCGCTTATGTTCTTACCCCCCCTATCTTAGATAAGAAGGGTCGTAAAGCATTCGGGGGTACTGTTCGCGGTAATGAATTCTTAGATAGTAACTAGCGCGTCGGAGCGTCGTTGAATTGGTTTAGTAACTCCCTATTAGCTCTAGTTATTAATAATACTAATAAAGTACTTGCAGCTATCGAATAACTCAATTAGCGTATATACTACGTCGGTGTGAATAACGTCCATTTTGTAACGTCCGCGCGGAAGGTAATAGTTGTATAGTTTCGATAACTATCGTCCGAGTACGCAACTTTTATAAATATAGTAACTATCGTCGCGTATTGTCTCTATTCTAGTAGCTATAGTTCGGAGCTTGATTAGGCCGCGCTCGCTAAGATGTACTATTCGCTCGTACTATAATCGGAGTGATTTATCTACGGAGTAGGCAGCTCCGTAGAAACCGGTAACTATTAGTTAAGATAGTTATTCTTGATATATATCTAGTATTAACAGCCCGCTAGTAATAGTCGCGGTGAATTCGTTACCTCCTTACGTAAAGGTAAGACCGTCGCTAGTCTTAGAGATACTCTAGATATATAGCTATATAGCGTTGAGCGATAGTAAGTTGATACCTACGCTTAGTAAATACTACGTATTGGGTATTTGAATCTACCGTCTATTTCGGTATCGAATTCGTAACGTGCCCTAGCCTACCGGTCTAAGCTTCGCGCTACTAATACTATTTGACTCCGCGGAATCGATAGTATCGTAGGTTCCGCCGATAAATAGGTCTTTGCGGCTAATAAGTAATCCGGTCGCTCTACTATCGAGAATAAAGCAGTCGTAAAGGTTGATACTACGGTAAATGGCTATATATTCGCGAGTAGCGTTATAGGAGGTAAAGTATATAGCTTTACCTATTAGTAGTACGTTGTATCGTTCTTTACTCTTCGCTATTACTGCCTTGTCTCCGAATACTACGTCGTTAGTAGTTTTTCGCTTCTTATCTAGTATAGTAGTAGCGTTATTGTTTCGATCAATCTACCCCTAAGGTACTTTGCTAGTATCTACTATCTAGTATATACCCTTATATCGTTTGCTACAGTGTTTGTAGACAGGGTAATCGAAGGTTCGTCGTTATTGGTTATAGAGCGTTATATTACTATCGCTCTAGATCCTACTAGCGTATTCTTCTACCTTTCTTCGTACTATAGCGAGGCTAACTACTGCCTAAGGCACGCTATTAATAACTGTCGGAACTAGTAAGTACTATAGGTTAAAGGCAGTAATGAATTCTTTGAACGCGTTACTTAGTCCGCTAAGGTAAGCCTGCACTAAGTATGATTCTAGAAGTACTAATCGATCGTAAATAGCGACTATTCTATCGTAAAGTTCGGTGAATTTGGCGCTATAGTCGGAGATGTTAGTACAGCCGGAGAGTAAGAGTGTCGTAAAGCTATAGTACAGTTCTTAGTAGCGGCCTAAGCTAGCAATCTCGAATTCGGGGCGTAATCGTATATCGATAGCGGTAAGAATAGGTTCGTAAATTGCTTCGGCTATTTCGAGAAGTAATCGAGCGATTAGACTATAGTATTCCTTTACTAGCGCGTAGGCGCCGAGTTGTTTCTCGCTCTAGCTCTCGAGCCGCTATTCGTAGGCTTCGTTACTCTTAGCGGGTATCGTTACTACTAGAGTATTGTCGGTAGCTAGTATAATAATGACTTCTGATCGCTTGATAGGTATGAATTTGCCGGTCGAGACAGTAGTACTATAACTACTAAGAATGATTTTGTTAACAATACGCGAGCGCTAGAGTGTCTACTATAGTAGGCTATTAAGACGAGTAAGTAGTAGCGATCGTATATTATTAGATATAATAATAGTAGTAATAGCGCTATCGATAGTAAAGTATATAAGGAAGTAGTTAATAATCGTAATAAGCGTAATCGGCGTAATAAGCGTAATAAGCGTAATAGACGTAGTCGTAATAGGAGTATATACTATTCGAGTGTTAGTATCGATTTGTCTTTATAGATATAGATTGCTATCGTCGTTGTCGTCGCTATTATCTCGCTTATATCCGTATCCGTAATTCGTATTACTACGTAACTTCAGTTTTCTTGATTTTTCTGTTCGGTATCGTAAATCGGTCGGTTTCCGTATTTGCTGTATATCGGTCTGTTTCTGCATATTTGCTATACGCTGTATATTGGTATAGACGTATTATCGATAGATTAGTAGCTGTTTTGTAATATAGTATATTAGTATAGTAGTATAGGTTAGAAGTTCGTATAGCTCGAAGTTCTATAGTAGGGTGTACGTAACTATTATACGTAACTGTCGTATAACACGTTCGTATAGTGCGATTGGTTCGCTCGTAACTGTCGAATAACACGTCGTATTGTATAATTGGTTCGGTTCTTATCCGAGATTATAAGTTATATCTTAGAAGCTTCTAGTATAGTTCTTGTAGCCTAAGGCTATACGTTTATCTAATACTAGTATAGAATATACGCGCAGACCGAATTAGGAAGGTTGTTTTTCTAGTAATATATAATATAGAAACCTACGGAATTCCGGGCTTATAACCTATTAAAGTAAATGAATAAGTTGTATGGTTTTTTTGATTAAGTGTCTGTCTAGTAGATATATATATATGTATACTGACTTATATGTATATCTGTTTGTATCAAACAGATCTCATAAGTTATATATTACGTAGTTTGGAAGTTACTTAAGTTATGTATACTAATATGCTCTAGGTTAGATACCTAACATACCTAGGTCATATAATATGCCTAATGTGCCTAGTATGCCTAGGGTATCTGATATGCCTAACATGTATCACGTGTGTAGGTCAGCTAATATAGGTCACCTGACATGCCTAAGCTCTATAGTTCTATTAACAATACCGGGCCCCGCTCTAGGGATAAGGACAGCTTACGCACTTTCTTACTACGGCGACGGGAGGTTACCGGCGTCGCTACTAGGGCTAGAAGATCCTCCTCGTCGGATAAGTATACTACGGGCCGACTACCCCGACGACTACCCCGACCTACCGGCGGTACCGGGAGAGTTGCTTGTAGACGTAGCGAGACGCGAGGGTCCGCCGAGGATTCGTCTAGTCGCGATACTACGGTAGGCACTACCTAGTAAAAGCGTATACGCGTCTACTCGAAAGTATCTACTACGGTAGTAGACGGGCGCTACAACCTAGTTAGCTAGAGACCGAGAACGGGGAGCACCGCTAAGAACTTACCGCTAGCGACCCTTGTAGGCGTTAGGATAGGCCTTATACGGGGTAACGACCTAGGGAGCGCAACTGCTCTAAGAGTATTAGGCTTTAGAAGTCCTATATAGAACGCGGCGCGAGAGATAGCGGACCTACGGTAGTCCTAGATCGACGGTACGCTACCTTAATAGCGTAGATTTCTCGATTTAGGGTACGCGCTATCAAGTATAGGCGTACTGCCTAGCGGTAGTAATTATCGTCCCCTTCCGCTAAGGCGCGCGTAGCCTCCGCGGAATCCGTAGGGTAACCCGCCGTAAGCCCCCTCTACATCTCGTCGCATACGTCCTTCTAACGCTATACGGCTATTACTTTGTTTGATAGGCGCGGTACGGTCTGTATACGGACTCATTAGCAAGGTGAACCCCCGGCGGACAGACTAATACTTACCCTCCCTATACTATAGTACCCGCCTTTATTGTTAGTAGCGCAATTGTCGTAGGCGCGATGCGCCGGCGCGTTGCAGACTCGGCCTATAGCGATTAACTTTGCGTAGCGCAAACACATCGCAATGTATCCTGTCTCGTCTTGTTCTACGTCGGACTATCTATAGTCCTAATCGTTAGGTACTATCTCCTTTATAAATAACGCGGAAAAGGGAATTGTAACGCACCCCCGGGTGAACGCTATAATAGTCGGAAGGACGACGGGGACAACGAAGAAGAACGGGCTACAAGATAGGGGAAAGAAAATAAAGGGTAATAAGTATATCTATTAGGGTACAATAATAGTAGAATCGTAGGCAGGTAGAAATTGTAGTATACGGGTTAGTTGTTAATAGAAAGGAATAAGAGGAACGTAGAACGCGCGACGAACTTATTGAAGTATTCTATCCCTATAGCGATACTACCGCGTATTCCCGACTACTACCTACGAGGTTTGCGACGCGACTACGAGCAAACATTCTTAGCGACGTCTCGTAACCGCGCGAATATAAGAAGAGAAACGCATACAATGTTTACGAATACCAAGGTATAGACATTCTACAGGTATGCGCTAGCTCTACGCGATACCTAGACGAGAGCAGACGTCGACCCTATTCGTAGGGCGAATACGTAGGGGACCAATAACCTATCGCTACTAAGGATATTAGCCTTAAGAGGGGGCGTCTGTAATACGCTAGGTTAGAAGAGCCCTAGCGATACCCCGGCGGTCCCCCGGCGAGTTGGGCGGGACGTACCGCTCGGGCCGGAAAGCCCTAGCGATACCCCGGCGGTCCCCCGGCGCTCCGGTATAAAGGGGTATCCTACCGATCGAGGACGTCCTAAATCAAGAAGGTTCCCGAGGGAACCGGTTATCGGCTGCTACCTAAGAGGAGGCGGTACCGGTAGTAAGGAGTAGGCAATAGGATAGCTTGCGTATATAGCGAGGGCTCTCCTCTTAGGAGGAGGAGCAGAGTTATTGTACCTTAGATAGTAAGCCGTATATTGTTTATACCTTTTATACCTCGGACCTCTATTACGTATACCCTTACGTACACAGAACTATTATAGCTAGAATCGAACAGTTACTAGGGTTCAAAGGTAACGGGCACTACTTCGTTACTTCCGAGAACCCTAGGCGTCTATAATAGCGCTTCGACGTAGACTTCGATAAACTATACCCTAACTATACTAGCGTTACTACGAGCGATAGTAACGACGCAGATAATACGGTAGTAGAGCTAGGGGGAGACAAAGAAACAGCTCAATAACTAATCACTTCTTAACAACTAATTACTTCCGCTAATACCCCGACTAGATCCGGGGGGTTACTAGAAAAAGCGGGTCTATCTACAAAACGACTAGTAATAGGTTACCTACTATTATCAAAAAGAACTCGCCCTATAACGAGCGACAGTTACTATAGCTACGAGTTACTATAGACAGGCTACGAGTCTACGAACTACGAGTCTACGAACTACGAGTTACGAGACTACGAGTTACTATAGTTAGGCTACGAGTAATTACTACTATCTACTCCTCCGGGTTACGTATTAAATATACGGCCTAAAACAATCGGTATTAACGTACCTATAGCCGAACTTATCTAAGAAGGCAAACGATAGCGCAAACCGAGACATCTCTACTAGTAATACGAAAGTAACGCTACTAACGATACCGCCTAATTCAACCTACTGCTTCTTATACTTATAAGCTATTTACTAGCCTTAGAACTATACGAGCCGTCTATATACGACGACGCCAAGCTCTATAGTAGTAGATAGAGTAACTAGAAGCCCGTACTAGACGACGAACACTATTTACTATAGCGCAACGTAGTATAGCGAGTAATCAAACGATTAGAAGCTAATAGCAAGATCCTTAAAGGTAGGTAGGTGTTCAAAATTAAACGGATTAGTAACAAAGTAAAGTATAAGTGCCGCTAGGTAGTAAAAGGGTTTATATAAGATAGTAAATACCTCGAAACCTATACGTTAGTCGTAAAGCCTATAAGCTATAAGGTACTATTCGCTATCGCTATAGCTAGAGACTACGAAATCGAACAGATAGACGTAAAGACAGCGTTTCTTTACGGTACCCTCGATAGTAAAGAGCCTATCTATATAGAACAACTAGACGGATTTACGGACGGAACCAATAACGTATACTTACTACTTAAAGCACTATATAGACTACGATAGTTACCTCGCATTTAGTACGCTATATTAACTACGTATCTCGAAGCGGCCGGATTTACGATACTAGACGCCGATATAAGTGTCTTCGTAAAGGGTAAGACATTTATCGCAGTCTACGTAGACGATTTACTTATTATAGGCCTATATATTACGGAAATCAATAGCGTAAAGAAACACCTTAGTAATCGATTCGAGATAAGCGACCTAGGGCTATACTATTACTACTTAGGTATAACGATCAGACGTAACCGTACTATATGCACTATTTACCTAAGTTAGAGTAACTATATCGAGCAATTCTTAAGGAAACACGATATATAGAACAACGTAAAGGTTAAAGCTATTCTACTCGATCTAAGTCGAAAACTAACCCCTACGCTAAACGGCTATCAAGCCGCCGACGCATTTCGTACTAAATACTAGAGCGCGGTAGGCTTGTTTGTTTGTTTGTTTGTTTATTCTATTAACGTCCTGTCTGAGTCTATGACTATGTAGGACGGGTAGGGCCCTCTAGAGGACCCTTCCGGTCTTATTCGGGTTTCCCCGTTTCTCTTATCTTCTTCTTTCTCTCTACTAAGGGGAGTGTATCCCGTGCCCTAGAAACTAGGGGCTTAAAACCACTTTTGACGCAAGGAAAGCAAAGCGAGAGTACTAACTAAACCAAGCCTAGCCCACTCCCCCTACCTGTTCCGTTAGTCCCTTAATCAATCAAAATAAATCAAAATCCTCCTTAAAACTCCTAGGGCGCCGTAGGCCTTGCCTACCCTTCTTCCTCCTCCTCCTCCTCCTCCTCTTCTCTATTCCTGCTAAGGTGCTACTCTCTCGTAGCTATCCCCGTTACCGTAAGGAATCGTATAAGTTCTTTCGTCTCGTCCTCGACGATAGACGCTATCGTTCTCTCGGGGTGAAAGGAGGCTAGTCTCGCTATCCTATATTCCGGGCAGTTCAGAATTAGGTGTTTAACCGTCTCCTTATTCCCCCTTCCGTATCTGCAGTCAGTCCCGCTAGACTTGCCTATCCTCGCTAGGTAGTCTTTTAGGTACGTATGTCCTAGGAGGATACCGTAGAAGGCGCTCGTAACTTGTCTCTTCCCGTCCGCCCTTAGTTCCTCTAGCGGGGTACCCGGGAATTAGAAGTAGTATCCTTTTCTGTATGTCGCCTATCCTTGTTCTTTCCCTATCTTTGATCTCGACGTACCCGTTGCGTTGTATCCTTTGCGGAGGGATCTCCTTAAGGATTTTCTTAACCGGGTGTTCTTCGCTAAGCTTAGCTATCCTCTGCGCGTATTGGATAGAGAGGCGCTCTAGCCTTATATCGGGCGGAGGGAGGTTAGCTTCTATTTCCGCCGGGAGGTTAGGAGCTGTACGGAAGACTCCTAGGATCTTTTTCGCTGCCTTGTTCTAGACGGTCTGCAGCGCGCGGATATTCTTCTTTGACTTTTACTAAACCGGGGGTCCGTAGTCTCCTACGGTATTAACGCAGGCCTTGTAGAGGTATCGTAGTGCTTTTGTCGATAGGCCCTTTTCCGTATTCGCTAGTCGTTCCATCCTAGCGAAGGACGCTTGTGCTTAGGATGCCCTTATCCGGATGTGTTCCTTAAAGGAGAGTCGTGAATCAAACTAGACGCCTAGCTAACGGACGGCTTTCGTTGCCGGTTTAATCGTCTCTCCCGTTAGGATCTTGATTGATAAGTCACATCCTTTCGCCCGCGAGAAGTAGATAAGCTCGGTCTTCGCAAGGTCAAACGCGATAGCATTTTCCTTCCCTAGTTCCGTAATCCTACGGACTTCTCTTTGTAGGATCTTCGCGTTCTTCCTTAGGCTTGTCGAGGACGTCGTTAATCCTATATCGTCGATATAAGATAGCGGTAGTACGTCCTATAGCGGAGAGAAGATG
>AIDU01002416.1:0-16168 GCA_000291705.1 Sphaerulina populicola P02.02b | reverse complement strand
AGACGGTCTACAGCGCGCGGATATTCTTCTTTGACTTCTACCAAACCGGGGATCCGTAGTCTCCTACGGTATTAACGTAGGCCTTATAGAGGTGTCGTAGTGCTTTTGTCGATAGGCCCTTTTCTGTATTCGCTAGTCGTTCTATCCTAGCGAAGGACGCTTGTGCTTAGGATGCCCTTATCCGTATATCCTCGGCTTATCGATACGACGTAGCGGCCCTAGCTAACGTAACTTTGATAGAAAGTATCCGAGAAGGCACAAAAGCCGACGAGACGGCTAGAAAGGTCGTAGTAGTAAAGGCATCGACCCCGACTCTACCCTAGACTACTCGATAGGTCTATAAGGACGGAATATAGAAATAGGATAGAAGGGTTTTCGTCCTAGAAGGACCGTTACGTATAGAAATCCTCCGGGAGTACTACGACGACCCTATAGTAGGGTACTTCGGGTTCTAGCGTACGATAGAACTAGTACTCCGTAGGTTCTAGTAGCCTAAGATTAGGGGGTACGTTAAGGACTATATACGTAGCTACTACACTTGCGCCCGAATCAAACCGAAACGGTACAAGCTATATAGAATATTAGTAGTAGAAGACGTATCTAAGGCACTATAGGAAGACCTAACTATAGACTTTGTTACAGACCTCCCGCCGTCAACCTTTATAGGGCATACCTACGATAGTATCTACGTAATTATAGACCGATACTCCAAAATAGCCTATTATACCCTATATCGGAAGGATATAACGGCTAAAGGGCTAGTAGACCTCTTCCTACGAGACGTATTCCGACTATACGGAATTCCGGTGTCTATAGTAATAGACCGGGGAAGCTTGTTTACTTCGAAGTTCTAGAGTACATTCTACTACTACCTAGGGGTAAGACGGGGACTAAGTATAGTATTCTACCCTTAGACAGACGGGTAGACGGAACGGTAGAACCAGACAATAGAGTAGTACCTCCGCGTATACTACAACTACGAGTAGGACGACTAGGCGAGACTAATTAATATCGCCGAATTCGTATATAATAATAGCTAGTATACGACGATAGGTACAACTCCCTTTCAAGTGTATAATATAAGAGACCCTATATAGGTAAGATAGCCCGATATAGCCTAAGAAGGGGGGAATACCCTAAGAGCGGAGTAGCTAGTAGACAAAATAATCGGTCTATAGAAGACGCTAAGGGAAAGGCTAGTAAAAGCAAAGGCAAACTAGGTAAAGTACTATAACGAGGGTAGGAAACCTAAAGAATACGTAGTAGGAGATATAGTTTACCTATCTACAAAGAACCTTTCTACGGTAAGGGACTCGAAGAAGCTCGATTATAAGTATATCGGGCTATTCCTAATTATCCGTATCGTAAATAAGGCAGCTTATACGCTAGAGCTACCGGAATACCTAAAAATACACTTAACCTTCTACGTAAGTATACTAGAGGACTACGTCGAGGCAGAACTTACCGAGAGGGCCTAGAATAACCCAAAATCCTTTAGAATCGACGACCCGGAAGTCTTCGAAGTCGAGAAGATTAAGGGGTAGATAGTAGACAAGTAGGGACGCTAGGCCTACTTAGTATCCTAGAAGGGATACGGGGATAAGGACGACTTATAGGAGCCGGCAAGCAACATTAGCCCGGAAGCAATAAGGATATACTAACTCCGTATAAACAAGGAGGCAAAGGGGTATAAACCGCCCGAGTCGACGCGGAAGCCTATAAGATAGGCTAGGGGTAGAAAGAACACCCGTAAGTAGAAACATATAGACTTTAGAGCTATAGAATAATACAATTAACTTAATTTCGTAATATAACTACGCAAAACAGACCGGGTATCTTCCTTATACGCTATAATAACCCAAACCGGCCCGTAACGGGCCAAACCGACCTAGATAGGCGTACTTAACTACTTAGTAAGCCTAACTTAGTCTCTTCTACTACAGAATCTATATCGGAGTTATCTTCGCGCCTACTATAGTTACGTATAGCGGCAGTTACCTTAGGAAGACGAAGGGCCTTAAGTAACTTCCGAAGAGGGGAAGTAGTATACTTAGGCTTAGACTAGAACGAGTTAGAAAGGACTAAATCGGACTAACTAGAGTTAAAAACTTACTATCTCTCTATTAATACGATTAATATAGCGGTATAGCTCTCTAATAAGAGTATTTACGTCCGCTAAGGGGGAAACCGGAGCGACCTAGTTAGAATCTACGTATATAGAGGCTACTTTCTTAGACTTCTTTTAAGAAGTAGACTAGAAACGATTAGTATAGGCCGTTTTAGGCCAAAACGGGGTAGTACGAACTAGGTCTCCTCGAGCCTTAGCTTCAATCTCCTCGCGGTAACGCGCTACGACAGAATCAACGAAAGGGCTAGACTTATCTATATCCGAGCCGCCTAGGTATATATATAGGTTATTAACCCCCTAGAACGAGGGAAACGACCTAGAACGATTAGTATATAGCTAGAATAGGCCGACTAGGGCCGATTAGGGCCGATTAGAGGGAACTCACTTCTTAACCAACTTATATAAGTTCCTAGCGGCGGCTACGGCAGATTTGGCTTTAATCAGCTTCTTAGCTACGGTCAAATAGTCGTCGGATATAGCTAGGCGCTTATCGTTAATAAACTTTACTAGAGCGTCGAACTTCTTCGGGATCTAAGAGTAAGTTAGATAGACTCGGGCTAAAATAGGCTAATATAGGCCGATAGTACCTAATAGTAGTAGCCTATACGGAACGTATAGCGATAGTACTCTACTAGACCCTTCTTATCTAGAGTACGTATAAGCCTCTCTAACTCTATCTTACCTATAGTATCTAGGCCGGGCGGGAACTAGTAGAGAGTAGTAAGGGTACTAACGGCCGCTTTATTAGTCGATACTATAAGGTTCGCGATACAATTAATATATAGGTTGCAGGTCGTAATATAATCGGTAGCTATAATATAGATTAGTAAGAAAAGGCGACGGTAGGGTTGAAACAAGCTACTATAAGCTATATTAGTCGATTATGCCCTATAATAGCCCGATTAGCCCCGGTTACCCTAGGTAGAACTACTAGTTATACTAGTAGTAAAAGTAGATTACTTATAAAGAATTGTAGTATAGAATATTAGAGTAGAAGTAATAGTAGAAATAGAGAGAAAACGCGCTTATCTAGGTAGCGTAGGGAACCTTACTCTAGTAAACAACGGAAAGTTCTTAGATAGCCGAAAACGATCTATTACATTCTATAGTTCATTTACTTAGTAAGGCTGCTTTTAGGTATAAAACTCTAAACAAAGAAACCCTTTAGGGGTTAAAGGAACTCGAGGACGAGCCCTAAAAAGGGGGGGTAATATTAGGACTTATACCGAACATATATATAGAAAACCGACAGATAGGCCGATATAGCCTATAATAGCCCGATAAGGACTATACTAACTCAAGAAAGCCTAGATAAGCCTAATACGACTTAGGAAGGTTCATAAGAGTTATATACCGCCTAAGCAAGGCTGGACCGAGCCTTCGGACCCGGGCAAGGGACCGAGATATTCCAAATTGGATCGGAGGGGCCTAAGACGCCCTCCGATCGGCTATCCTATATAGATATAAGGGGAGAGCACCCTACAGGTTCTTCTCCTAAGCGATTCGAGTAGTATTCTTCTACTAGATACTTTAGCCTACACATCTTATCCTTTTATACCGTCGATAGTATATACTACAACACTAGTTAGGGCTAGGCGGATAATAGGAGCTCTACGCGGTTAGTATAAGCGCTTAGTAAGAGACTAAAGGTATACCGATATCAACTTAATAATATAAGATTTGCCGGTACTAGTGTTGATAGAACTACAGAACTCAGGCATGTTAGGTGACCTATATCAGCTGACCTACGTACGTGAGACATATCGGATACCCTAGGCATACTAGGTACATTAGGCATATTATATAACCTAGGCATATTAGGTGTCTAACCTAGAACATGTTAGTATACATAACTCAAGTAACTTCTAAACTACGTAATATATAACTTATAAGATCTGTTTGATACAAACAGATATATACATAAGTCAGTACACATATATATATACCTACTAGACAGACACTCAATCAAAAACTATACAACTTATTTATTCACTTCAATAGGTTATAAGCCCGGGTGTTCCGTAGGTTTCTATATTATATATATTACTAGAAGAAACAACCTTCCTAATTCGGTCTACGCGTATATTCTATACTAGTACTAGAAAAACGCATAGCCTTAGGCTACAAGAACTGTACTAGAAGCTTCTATAATATAACTTACAATTACGGAAGAAAAACCGAACCAATCAAACAATACGACGTGTTATTCGACAGTTACGAGCAAACCAATCGTACAACGCGAACGTGTTATACAACAGTTACGTACGATAGTTACGTACACCCTACTATAGAACTTCGAGCTATACGAATTTCTAACCTATACTACTATACTAATATACTATATTACAAAATACCTATCAAATTATTACAAACACGTCTATACTATCGATAATACGTCTATACCGATACACAGCGTACAACCGTACGTAGCAAACATACAGAAACAGACCGATATGCAGCAAACAGCGGAAACCGACCGATTTACGATACCTAACCAAGAAAAATAGAGTTACGTAGTAATACGAATTACGGATACCTGAATCAATCGGATATAAGCAAGAGACAATAGCGACGACGATAACAATCTATATCTACGTAAAGAGACAATCGATACTAATACTCGACTAGTATATACTCCTATTACGACTACGCCTATTACGCTTATTACGCTTATTACGATTATTATCAACTACTTCCTTGTACACTTTACTATCGATAGCTCTATTACTATAACCGACAACATACGATCGCTACTACTTACTCGCCTTGATAGCCTACTACAGTAGACACTCTAGCGCTCGCGAATTGTTAACAAAATCATTCTTAGTAGTTATAGTACTACTGTCTCGACCGGCAAATTCATACCTATCAAGCGACTAGAAGCTACTATTATACTAGCTACCGACAACACTCTAGTAGTAACGATACCCGCCGAAAGTGACGAAGCCTACGAACAACGGCTCGAGAGCTAGAGTAAGAAACAACTTGGCGCCTACGCGCTAGTAAAGGAGTACTATAGTCTAATCGCTCGATTACTTCTCGAAACAGCCGAAGCAATTTACGAACCTATTCTTACCGCCATCGATATACGATTACGCCCTGAATTCGAAATTGCTAGCTTAGGTCGTTATTAAGAACTATACTATAGCTTTACGATACTCTTACTCTCCGGCTGTACTAATATCTCCGACTATAGCGCCAAATTCACCGAACTTTACGATAGAATAGTCGCTATTTACGATCGACTAGTACTGCTAGAATCCTACCTAGTATAGGCTTACCTTAGCGGACTAAGTAACGCGTTCAAAGAATTCATTACGGCTTTCAACCTATAGTACTTACTAGTTCCGACAGTTACTAACGGTATACCCTAGGCGGTAGTCAGTCTAGCTGTCGTACGACGAAAAGTAGAAGAACACGCTAGCCGCATTTAGAGCGATAGTAATATAACACTCTATAACTAATAGCGACGAACCTTCGACTACCCTGTCTACAAACACTACAGTAAACGATACAAGGGTACATACTAGACAGTCGATACTAGCAAAGCACCCTAGGGTTGGATCGATCGTAACAACGTACTAGACAAGAAGCGAAAAACCACCGACGACGCTGTATTTAGTAACAAGGCAACAGCTACGAAGAGTAAAGAACGTTACAATATATTGCTAATAGGTGAAGCTATATACTTCACTTCCAACGATACTACTCGCGAATATATAGCTATTCACCGAGGCATTAACCTCTACGACTGCTTCATTCTCGATAGCGGAGCGACCGGATCACTTATCGGCCGCAAAGACCTATTTATCGACGGAACCTACGATACTATCGACTCCGTAGAATCAAACGGTATCGGTAGTACCAAGCTCAGACTAGTAGGCTAGGGTACGTTACGAATTCGATACCGAAATAGTTAATAGATCCAGATACCTAATACTTAATATTCACTAAGCGTAGGCGTTAATCTCCTATTACTCAACGCTATATAGCTATATATCTAGAGTATTACGAAAACTAGCGACGGACTTACCTTTATACAAGTATACGGAGGTAACGAGTTTACTACGACTATTACTAGTAGACTGCTAATACTAGACATATATCAAGAATAACTATCTTAACTACTAGTTACCGGTTTCTACGGAGCTGCCTACTCCGTAGACAAGTCACTTCGGCTGTAGTATAAGCGAATAGCGCACCTTAGCGAGCGCGGCCTAATCAAGCTCCGAACTATAGCTACCGGAATAGAAACAATACGCGACGATAGTTACTGTATATATGAAAGTTGTGTCCTCGGCCGATAGTCAACAAAACCATATACCTATTACCTTCTACGAGGGCGTTACAAGATAGACGTTATCTATACTAACGTAGTATACGTACTAATTGAATTATTCGATAGGTACAAATACTTTGTTAGTATTATTAATGACTAGAGCTAGTAGGGAGTTACTAAACCAATTTAGCGACGCTCCGACGCCCTAGTTACTATTCAAGAATTTATTACTACAAACAGTACCCCCGAATGCTTTACGACCCTTCTTATCTAAGATAGGGGGGGTAAGAACATAAGCGATAGTTACGTTAGATAGCTACGAAATAGGGGGATTATACTATACCTATCTAGTACCGAACAATACTAGTAGAACGGTATCGCCGAAGCATACAACAAAGTAATAGAATAGAAAACACAATCCACTATAATCAATTTACCCCTCGACCTACGTTACTAGTCGCCTGTGATCGAGTATAGAATTATATACCTACGAAATAGGTCACTATATCGAAGATTGATAGTCACCCTATATAAAGCCTAGATAGGCAACAAACTATACCTATCTAATATACGAATCATCGGCTGCAAAGCCTACGTCTACCGATTAACTGCCGATATGAATAAGTTAATTAGTACTAAGGCTAGAATCGAACAGTTACTAGGCTTCAAAGGTAACGGGTACTACCTCGTCACTTCCGAGAACCCTAGGCGTCTACAATAGCGCTTCGACGTAGACTTCGATAAACTATACCCTAACTGTACTAGCGTTACTACGAGCGACAGTAACGACGCAGATAATACGGCAGTAGAGCTAGGGGGAGACAAAGAAACAGCTTAACAACCAATCACTTCCGCTAATACCCCGACTAGATCCGGGGGGTTACTAGAAAAAGCGGGTCTATCTACAAAACGACTAGCAATAGGTTACTTACTATTATCAAAAAGAACTCGTACTATAACGAGCGACAGTTACTACAGCTACGAGTTACTACAGATAGGCTACGAGTCTACGAACTACGAGTTACGAGACTACGAGTCACCGTAGCTAGGCTACGAGCAACTACTATCTATACCTCCGGGGCACGTATCAAACATACGACCTAAAACAATCGGCATCGACGCACCTACAGCCGAACTTATTTAAGAAGGCAAACGATAGCGCAAACCGAGATACCTCTATTAGTATTACTAAAGTAACGCTTCTAACGCTTAGTTCAACCTATTACTTCTTACACTTATAAGTTATTCACTAGCTACAGAACCGTACGAGCCGTCTTTATACGACGACGCCAAGCTCTATAGCGGTAGATAGAGTAACTAGAAGCTAGCGCTAGATAACGAACACCGATTACTATAGCGCAACGCTGTATAGCGAGTAATTAAACGATCGGAAGCAAATAGTAAGATTCTTAAGGGTAGATAGGTCTTTAAGATCAAACGAATCGGTGATATAGTAAAGTATAAGTATCGCTAGGTAGTAAAAGGGTTTATATAAGACAGTAACTACCTCGAAACCTACGCGTTAGTAGTGAAGCCTATAAGCTACAAAGCACTGTTTACTATCGCTGTAGCTAGAGATTACGAAATCGAGCAGATGGATATAAAGACGGCATTTCTTTACGGCACCCTCGATAGTAAAGAGCCTATCTATATAGAACAACCGGATAGATTCACCGACGGAACCAACAACGTCTGTTTACTACTCAAAGCACTTTACGGACTCCGATAGTTACCTCGCATTTAGTACGCTATATTAACTACGTACCTAGAAGCGGCCGGATTCACTACTCTAGACGCCGATATAAGTGTGTTCGTAAAGGGTAAGACATTCATCGTAGTCTACGTAGATGATTTACTTATTGTAGGCCTATACATTACGGAAATCAATAGCGTAAAGAAATACCTTAGTGATCGATTCGAGATAAGCGACCTAGGGCTATACTATTACTACTTGGGTATAACAATCATACGTAACCGTACTATACGTACTATTCACCTAAGCTAGAGTAACTATATTGAACAATTCTTGAAAAAACACGATATATAGAACAACGTGAAGGTCAAAGCTATTCCAATCGATCCAAGTCGGAAACTAATACCTACGCCGAACGGTTATCAAGCTGCTAACGCGTTCCGTATCAAATACTAGAGCGCGGTAGGCTTACTTATGTATACTATGCTTGGTACGCGCCTAGACATTGCCTACGTAGTGTTAGTAGTAAGTCGATTCGCTAGTAACCCGACGACCGAATACTACGCTATAGTAACGGACATCTTCCGATACCTCCGCGGCACTATTCTTTACGAGCTTACATTTACCGGCGAACTTACTAACCTTTACGGCTACACCGATTCCGATTAGGCCGGCGACACCGATACAAGGCGATCAACCGCCGGTTATACGTTCAACCTAGGCAGCGGCGCTATTACGTAGAGCTCGAAACGATAGCCTATAGTAGTACTGTCTACCTACGAAGCCGAGCTAATAGGTCAGACTCAGGCATATAAAGAGGCGATATAGTTGCGACGGTTACTAGAACAGCTAGGTAAAGAGTAGGCACAAGCGACAGTAATCTTCGGTAATAACGCGGGCGCAATCGCACTCGCGAAGAACCTACAAGCATATTACTCGCGGACAAAACACATCGCTATTCAAGAGCGCTAGCAGTACGAGAAGATAGAAAGTAAAGAGGTAGATATCCAATAGACACCAACGAACCGTATAGTCGTAGATAGACTTACGAAGCCACTACTACGGCTAGCATTTGTAGAGTTCAGAAAAGCCCTTAGGGTATACGAGGGTCGACAGCAGTAGTGACTACTGTACGATAGTAGTAACGAGCCGATCATACGACCGCTCAATTATACGACCGCTCGACTGTACGAATTCACGATTATAGTAACGAGTCGATTATATAACGGCGCGACCGTACGACCTTCACGATCGCAGTAAAGAGTTGATTGCAGTAATAAAAACAATACCTGTAACAACTGATACCCTTTTCGAGCACTCTTATTGGCCGGAATAGATTGATACCTCAGTACTAAGGTAGGGGGATATTAATAGAACTATAGAACTTAGGCATATTAGGTGACCTATGTTAGCTGACCTACGCACGTAAGACATATCGGATACCCTAGGTATACTAGGCACATTAGGCATATTATATGACCTAGGTATATTAGGTATCTAACCTAGAACATATTAGTATACATAACTTAAGTAACTTCCAAACTACGTAACACATGACTTATAAGATCTGTTTGATACAAACAGACACATACATGAGTCAGCACACACATATATATACCTACTAGACAGACACTCAATCAAAAACTATACAACTTATTCATTCACTTTAACAACTAGTACGTCCGTCTATATTGAGTAGAAGCTATAGTAGATTCCTACCTACGAGAATATCCTTAAAGTAATGAATTACAGTGTCGTAGAGGAGGCGTTACTTAGAGTTCAATAGCTCTTTCTACCCTATTGATTAAGAATCTACTCTAAGCTCCGTAGGGTTAGTAGCAATTTCTTCTTTCTAGTAGTCTCTACTAGGGTAGTTATAAATAGTAGGCTACTACTATACGTACTTCCTAACAAATGGCATCCAATCGGCGTTGATATCTATCTAGCGGTTGCCGAGGGTATCGTTCTACGAAAATCGAGCGTTATTAAGATTACCCTAATAGGTAGGATCTTCGTCCTCTTGTACTAGTCGCTCTTCAAAATCTTCTGTATCAATACGAGCCTAAACTTCCGGTATCGGCTTATACAGAGGTACGAGAGAGATGTCCGGATAATAAGAATAGTTTTAGCGATACTAATAATAGGCATTAGAGTAGCGATAGAAACTAAAGGAGTTTTCTTGTCTATTAAGCAGATTCACTAGTAGTATAGGATAGGTACGCTATAGTCCTTCTAATATAAGAATCTAGGTTCGGTAGTAGTCTTTATACGTAGACTCAATAGGGTCATTCTTGTACTTAGGAAAGTAACTCAATAGACGTATAGTACCTCTAGTAAGAGCCCTTATCTTAGGGCTAGTTAAGTCGTATTCCGTTAATATAGCGAAGAATGTGAATTGCTTATACTATAGAGCGCGCTTAAGGTACTTAGTCTAGTATAACTTGCCTTTCCGAAAATCCTCTTGTAGCGGTACTTCTTTATCGTTATTAAGAACGAGATAGCGACCTTATTCGGATAGAAGCCGGCAATCGACCGATAGAATAATACGAGTTCCTTTTTGAAGTAGTAGGCTAAGGAGGAGGTAGCAGACTTCTTAGGCACCCTAATTACGTCCTCCTACTATTTTGTTCATTACCTTAGCTACAAGCTAGATAATAGGTTGATTAGTTAATAAAATCATTAGAATAAGTGCCTTAAGTATCTCTTTAAATAAGAATAATACGACCTCTACTTTAGTATAGTATTTACCTAGGTATTCTACTACTGCCTAGAGGTTAGTATATAGGGAAATGTCTGTATTTGTACGCTATACTAGTAATACTAATAGATTGAAGTGATTTAGTATCGTTTAATTGCTCTAGGTACAGAACATCTAATAGGCAGGATTGCGTTTCTTACTAGTTTCTACGGAAGGTTGTACCTTACGGGGGAAGTAGAACCGGTAGAAGGTAGTAGGGTTACTAGCTCTCTGGTTTTTCTTACGACGTTAATAGTATTCCGAGCATTTGTAGCGCTAGACGCGATTAATTACGTCGGATAGATTACGTAGGGTATTAGATATCTCGGACCTAAGGCTGATTGCTCCTCTATCGGTCTCTACGGCAGTACGGCGTAGTTTAGGATTAAGGGCAAAGAGGTAGCGTTTCTAAACATCCGTAAAATTAGCCCGTCTATATTCGCTATCTATATCGAACGAGCCGAGGGTATATAACCAAGCAAAGCTATAAGCATAAATGCTACCGCGTCCTTGGAATTCAAACCGATACTAGTAGTCTTAAATACAGAACTTCGGCTTTATTACTATATCGATAAAACAGTCTAAGCGTCGCTAGAAATGCGTTATAGCAATATATAGATTCTCCCGTAAGGCAGCTCGTAACAACTTAATTCGAGTTTAAGAATCGCCGGCCTTCTAACGGGTATAGAGAGAGCTATACTAATCGGGTAGTATAAGCTTTATTAAGGAATCCTATTACAAATCAGCTACGCTAAAGGTAAAGAAGAAGTCTAGTATACCTAAGAACCGGTAGTAGGCCTCTAGGTTTCTCTTTATACTAGCGTAGTATATAGGAGTTCCTCGAAGTAATAATACTAACCGAGTAATAGAGTTTAAAAGACGACGCGCCTTAGGGTCGTTAGGGGCTTCGAATGCAGCCCGAATGTCTTCGACTATAATACTCTAGTACTATAGATTAAGCTTAATAAAGAAACGTAACGAGTTCTTAGTTTGTATACGCATTTCGGTATTAAAGACAATATAGCGCTAGCGGGGGTAATTCGCAAACCGGCCGTCCTTATATTTGATAAGGTATAGTACGTAGTCGCGATAGCTAACGTACCGGTCTCGTAGTTAGTTAATCTCTACAAGGCTACGAGGATACAGCGACGGAAAAGCAAGTAACAAGATTGCTTAAGACTCTACCTACTTAGATAATAGTCGCTCTTCGACGTTAGGCTAAGTAAGTACCGGTCGTTGTTCCGGTTGCTTTCTACTAAGAGGCTGTCGGCGAGCGCCTACTTAACGACGTAGATCATCTATATTTCGGTCTACGTCGAGAGCTAGTATAGTACTACTGTTAAAGCTAGTATTATCGTCGCTATCCGCCTCGGTAGAATTAGTAGGGTTAGCTTCGGGCTATATCCGAGGACGTTAATTACTAAGGCCATCTTTTCCTAGTCTAGTATCGGCGTACTTGCGAGTAGTAACTTGATCTATAACATTACTATTACGTAGAAGATCAACTTGGTTATCGATTTAGATATCTCGGTAGCTAGAGTAGTATAATCGTAGGAAGTAGAGCTAGTTAAGTACTATATTCTTACGTACGGTAAACTCTCTACTGAATTGAAGCTAGCGTATAGTACGATCGGTAGTATCGGTATCGTCGACGTTAGCCGGTTTGAGTACTACTACGTTCAAATTAGTAGGCATAATAGGGAGCTTATTATATACCTAAATCACGTCCTTAAGAAAGGACACTACGTAACTACGATAACTCTATTACTACCCGCGGATCTGAAAGCATTCTACTTGAATATATACCCGCGCTATTAACATCTCTTTAACTATAGTAGGCTTATTAAGTCTATAATTAATCCGCCCTAGATCTATTCGATTAGTAGTAGACATAAGCGGGGGTACGCCTTATCGCTTCGTTCTACCCTCTCGGTTTCTGCTACGGTAGAAACTACAAACGTTAATATATTCTATACCTTCGATTATAAAGGTACCTAGCCTTATATTAAACTAACGCTTATTGTATATATTATAGGTACTTATTGTATCTAAGTCTAGAGTAGTATTGAATGTAGCTAATAGGGTAGTATCGAACTCCGATAAAGCCGGTTAATTAAGGTTATCGGCTTCCAATAGTAGACTACTACCCTTATCGGTAAGAAGTCGAGTAACGTAGTATTTATACGCTCTTTCTTTAGGTCCGGCTTTATTAGAAGTAGTACGTCGTTAACGGTCGGTACGCTACGATAGACTAGGTTAGGTAGCTTGCGATAGACTAGATTGCGTAGCCTACGATATCCGAGGACTATCGCTAGTAGTATCCGGCTCGATAAACTAGAAGCTAGAAGTACCGAATTCGTATAGCGTCGACTCGGTAGACGGTTGAATAGGATTGTCGTCTAAGTTCTAAGATAAAGAGGGTACTAGTAGTATCCGAGTCGGTAGTAATATAATACGCCGCCGGATGAATTCTCGATAACTTCGAGTAGCTAAAGACGTCGTCTTAATACCGAATCGATTAGTAATCGACCTATATTGCTTATAATATCGAGGATTATTTATATTACTCGGGAGCGAGAGTAATAGAGAAGTATCGGTTGATATAGTAGCGATTAGTATAGCAGTCTCGGCGCGGAGGCTAGGTACTAATCTAGTAGGTACAGATATAGGTATAGGACTCGGTTCGATAGTCGGCGGATAGAGGGTTAGGTTCGGTACGATAGTCGGCGGATAGAGGGTTAGGTTCGGTACGAGTAGTTAAAATCGGCTACTAATACCGAATCGGCTCCTAATTGATTAGTATTAAGAGTCGAATCGTAGATCGTTCGTATCGGTAGGCGTTAATAACGAGCCGGCCGCTAGTATATATATAGTAGTACTACGAGTAGTAAGTTTAGTCTTCTTTAATAGTAGTAGGCTAGCTCTTAGACTCGTAGGTACACCCGGGGCAACTCTACGGTAGTCAGCGTAGTTAAGAACAGGTTTCCGATAGCCGCGGCGTTTGTCTATATAGTAATTCTTCGCCCTCTAGTGCCTACCCTTACGACACCGAATTATACTAGGGTAGTCTAGATTATAGTCTAACTTAAACGCTTTATCTAGGTCTAAGTCCGCTCGGTCGAATAGACTGTCGAATAGTCGCTTCCGGTTGTCTAGTAGTTCGTCGCCGCCGCCTACGCTGTCTTGAAGAGTAGCTATCGGATAGGGTAGGTAGTATAGAGTAGGTTAGGGTAAGTACGGTAGGTTAGGGTAAGTGCGGTAGGTTAGGGTAGGTACGGTAGGTTAGGGTAGGTACGGTAGGTAGAAGGAAGAGCCGCCGCCGCCGCGATAGAATATAGCGAGGGCTATATAGTAGTAGAAGGAAGAGCCGCCGCCGCCGCGATAGAATGTAGTAAGGGCTATATAGTACGGTAGGTAGAAGGTATACGGTGTAGTATATAGTTCGGTATATAGTATGATTCTGTAAGTTGGTTAGCGCTATATTGAGTTTTTACGAACGTAGGTTTGCTAGACACTTTGTTCGAAGGTATATAGTTTATTAAGCGAGTAACTTCTTTAGTAGCGTCGTTCGGAGACGGCGTAAATATCGTATTAGTAGTAGTCGTAATAGTAAGTATAGTCGTTATAGTAGGTATAGTCGCTATCGTAGTCGTAGTCGCTATCGTAGTAATAGGTATAGTCGTCGTTTTGATTCGATTGAATTCGGCGTAGGGTCGTAATTCGGTTTCGGGTTTGATTTAGTCGAATTCGGCGTATAGTCTTATATTTGTATCGATTCGGCTCGATTCGGCGTATCGGCAGTAGTAGGTGCAGTCGTCGCTATCGTCGGTTGGATTCGGCGTATAGTCGATAATTTAGTTGATTTCGGCGTAGGGTTCTATAGTTTAATACTAATTGTCGATTTAGTATGAATTTGTCTTGATTTCGGCGTAGGGTTCTACAATTCGATTCGGCGTATCGATAAGGTATATACAGTTCGATCTATAAGTTAGTTAGCGAGTTAGTTAGTAAGTTAGTCTACGAGTTGGTCTGCGAGTTAGTTAGCGAGTTAGTATACGAGATAGTCTACGAGTTGGTTGAGTTTTTACGAACGAAGACCTTAGATAGAAGGTATATAGTTTGGCGAGCGAGTGACTTCTTCGGCGGCAGCGGCGTATCGACCGAGTAACTGTCTCGTCGGCGTATCGTTACTATATGCAGTCGTTGCTATTACTATATACAGTCGTCGCTATCGTCGCTATCGTCGCTGCTTTAGGTGTCTGTAGTGTAATATTTATATATAGAAGGAAGGAAGAACGTCGTATAACTCAAATATAGAAAGTTCTAGTCTGCTTATATTATTCTGATACGTTATACCGGAGTATATTTTTTCCGGCTCCGAAAGCTAGGTAGTATTAGTAAGGGTATAAACTTATTAGTAAGGGCATAAACCTAAACCGATACTTAGTAGATAGTTTAGACCGGAATATAGTTTCTCCGGCTCCGAAAGCTACGCTACGCGCGCCCGCCTTACTATTCAGTACTACGCAGTACTACGTACTACGTACCGCGCAATATATATACCGCGCGTATATAGTCCTACTATACGCTATCGCGTATAGTAGGTTGCCTCCGGCGGGTATAGTAGTCCTTCGCTTCGCTACGGAACTGCGCGGAGGTGCCTCCGGCGGCTACTACGTAGAGCTTTTTTTTTTGCGCCTACGGCGGGCTTTTTTTTTTGAGGTAGTAACGAATTCGGCTTAGCGTATTTAGCGTGCCCTACCGCTAAAGATCGCGCCAATAAAACCGTACGATTTCGACCTGATTTCTCTAGCTATAGTAGTCTAAACGCAAATTGATTGGCCTCTACTCCCCCCCTACGCCTGACCTACGCTACGCTTCGGAAGGCTTAGGAGGTCGTTCCGTACTAATAAAGAATATAAAAACTAATTCTTTATTTTTGTAATTATATATATACTATTAAAAATAAGTACTATACTATATAATTATATCTAAACTATATAATTAGCTAGTATATTATTAGAAAGTAATGTGTTTTCTTTTTTTTTTTTTCAATTTAAATAAAAAAGTATACTATTAGTCTATTAGTCTATTACTAACTCTTCTTTTTTAAAAGGAGTCTATAAAATTTATATTTTGAAAGCTATATAGACTTATAGAGAGATACTAAAGATTTTTATTTAATAATACTTTTAAAGATTAGTAGTAACTACGCTATTCAATATCTAGGTAGGTTTCTTATATAGTTATACTTATAAAGAGTAAAGAGAGAGGGGGAGAGATTTTTAAGAGTACTTCTAACTTCTAAGTCTTAGTAGTAACTACGCTATT
>AIDU01002415.1:0-16333 GCA_000291705.1 Sphaerulina populicola P02.02b | reverse complement strand
TCTAGAGGGCCCTACCCGTCCTATATAGTTATAGACTCAGACAGGACGTTAATAGAATAAACAAACAACAAACAAACAAACAAAGGGAGAGTACCCTATAGGTTCTTCTCCTAAGCGATTCGAGTAGTATTCTTCTACTAGATACTTTAGCCTATATATCTTATCCTTTTATATACGAATCGCTTCCTCTTATTGTATAATAAAGTATCTTTACAATAGTACTAAAGGCTACTACCCGTTCCGGGTCTACTATATAGGACTCGGCATTAATTAATACCCCCTCCGACTAAGAGTTAGCTATTTAGCTCGAAGCCGAAGAAGCCGAGGCGGCTAGGACTTAACAATTGCTAAAGTTGAGTATCGCCTACGAAGAATATACTAAGGCGATCTAGAAACTCAAAGAATCGGAGGCAGCGATCCAAATCCTTACGGGTATACCCGTATCGGATAGACTTAGGGCTAGTTCGGGCTATCCTAGCCTATTAATAGTACTATTTATCCTAAAACCGCGCAATCCCTATATATTCGAAGGAAAGAGTCGATAAGACTAGATCGAATAGCGGGACGACTACGAAAGGATCTTCCGAAGGGCGCTAGCGTACTACGTAGACCCGGCTACGAGGATTGAACTTAGAGAAGAATAGATAGCGACCGAACAACGGTCCTAATAGAGCCGTTATATAGACTCCCTTCGGTCTTAACCGGTATATACCGCCCCGTTATAGTCCGACTTCAAGGAATATATACTCAATATAATAGGTACCCCCTAGGAACGAAGGCAAATCGCCTACGACGTAATTAAAACGATCGAACAGAACTTTAGAACCCCGACCGAGCTGCTTACGGACCTAAAGGAACACTAGGACGAGCTAGGTACCGATAATAAACGAACCAAAGTTATAGAATTTAAAAGCGCCCTAGACGGACGGATCAAACACCGCCTTAACGTTAACCTTACTACGTTCTCTACCGTTACCGCCCTAGAGGAGGCCGCTAATATATACTAGAGGGCAATCCTAGCGGAACGGGACACCCGTAGTAGAGACAAACGGGATAACAAACGAGGACGGTTAGATACGGCCGCGAACGAACCGGCTAATTAGGCGAAACGATCCTAGAGCTACTCCAAACCGAGTTAGTCGTCTACTACGGGGCGACTAAGGACGGGTAAGACTAGACTACTACCGAAATACTACGAATACGGCGAAATAGGCTATAAGAGGCCGGAATACCCTAAGAAAGCGGGCGGGGATAACAAAGGGTCCCTAAAAGCTAACCCCGCCCCTTAGTACTCCGAGTAGCGGGATAAGTAACTTACTTAGAGGAGTAGCGGCGTAATACAGAACTATACGGACGTAGGTCTAGGGTTATCGGACCGTATAAGCTAATCAAAGTTAAGGTTCGGCTAGAAGGGCCGATAGGACCTCGGAACGTCCGAGCCTTAATCGACTATAGCGCCTAAATAAACTTCCTTAATAGCGTAGTAGTAAAGGAAATAGGCTATAAACTGAATCGAGAAGATAATACTCGGTACGAAACCTTGAACGGCTAATCCCTATTAGTTTCGGGTTAGGCAAAGGTCCCCTTTAAAGTAACGGCTAGTAATAGGTCAAAACGGGGCGGACTAGCTAAAGTAGCCGTAGGAAGAATCTATAGTTTCTAAATAATCCTCGGTATACTATAGTTAGAACAATAGAACCCTAATATTGACTTTCTAGCTAAAACAATTACTTAGAGAAAGCGAAATAGATATAGATAGTCTAAGATAGCCCTTATCGGCCCGGATTAGATAAAGAACGAGCTTTCTAATCTAAGTACGGTCCTATATATAATATCCCTCTCCTTAATTAACGGAGAGGATAGAGACCTAGAAGGACTCCCCGAAGTATACCGAAAGTACGTATTAGTATTCTTAAGCGAGGACGCGTCTATCTTAGCCGATTATAGCCCGTTCGAGCTAGCGATAGACCTAGAAGAAGGCAAAACGCTACCCTAGGGGCCGCTCTATAACCTTTCCGAGTTAGAACTAGAGGTTTTAAGGAAGTATATTAAGGAGTACTCTAAGAGGGGCTGGATTAGACTATCTCGATCCCCCGTAGGGGTAGGTATCCTATTTGCGAAGAAAAAGGATAGAACCCTAAGGCTCTACGTTAACTATAGAGGGCTGAACGCCGTAATAGTTAAGAACCGCTACCTACTACCTCTAATCTAAGAGTCCTTAGACTAATTGTCCGGTACGAAGATATTTACTAAGCTCGATATAAGGGACGCCTACTACCGACTCCGAATTAAGGAGGGCGACGAATAGAAGACGGCCTTCCGGACTAGATATAGTTACTTTAAATACACTATAGTCCCCTTCGGGCTAACGAACGCCCCTAGAACGTTCTAAGGGTATATAAACGAGGTACTAAAGGACCTAATCGATATTATCTATATCGTATACCTCGATAATATCCTTATTTACTCCTAGAATAAGGCTAACTACATCCGAGACGTATCGATAGTACTCGAGAGGCTATAGAAGGCGAAGTTGTACGCTAAAATAACTAAATACGACTTCTATAGAGACTAAGTCGGGTTCCTAGGGTACCTAGTTAGCCTAAGAGGGGTCGAGATAGAACTAGAACGGGTCGAAACGGTCCGAGACTAGCCGGAACCGGCGTCGGTAAGGGAGATCCGCATCTTTATTAGGTTTGCTAACTACTACCGAAGGTTTATTAAATACTTCTCCCGTATTGCCGTACTATTAAACCGCTTAACGGAAAGAAAGGGTAATATAGCGAAGGGAGGGTAGAAGTAGAGGAATAAGGAATCTATAAAAATTGCCCTACCGCTAGATACTAAATACGCCTTTAAGGAACTAAAGCAATCCTTCTACTCCGCCCCTATCCTAAAGCACTTTAACCCGACTCGGGCTATAAGGGTAGAAACCGACGCGTTAGGGTACGCTATCTCGGGCGTTATAATACAATAGTATAACTTTCAAGGAAAGATACAATAGTTCCCGGTAGCTTTCTTCTTAAGGAAGATAATCGCCTCGGAACGGAACTACGTATCACGGGAAGAACAACGTATACACAGGAGTTCACAGTGTTGATACAGCAAGTACGATAGGGAAGGAAAGCTGTCTAAAGGTCGCGGGCGACGAGAGAAAAGAGGCGGAGGCCGCAGCAGCCCAGCCCTGGTCAGGGGCTCTTACGTGATGCACGTGATGCCACATCGACTAGGGCATATCTCCAAAAGGGCTCGCCCTTCACAATACCCCCCCTCTCCCTCTCCCCCGCGAGATTTCGCACGGAGAACGTTAGAAAGAAGACGGTTCTTCTAGCAGTTTCCAACCCTCTATTCACTTACTCGCCTATTCATTCACTCAGTTGCCTAGCTAACTGTTTCCGGGGTAGCTCTATAAGCGGGCCCTCCCTAGCCAATGGAAGCTTCGCGATCAGTAACGCGTCGCTCGTGAAAGCTGTAGGTGCCCTCTGCTATTGTTCACTCACGAACTCCTTCTCTTTGTTAATAGAACTCGTCTATTGTTTACAGCTCGTTCAACAGCTCTCGTACGGGCTACCTCCACTTCCTATTGTCAATCGCCGGAAACAGTCGCTATTGTTCGTTTTTCCTATAAAGCAGCATCTTTCTTCAGAAAACTTCCTCTCTCTTTCTTTCTACTACTATACTATACTCCGCCCCCCCCTCCGCCTCTACTACCGCCACCACTACCATTAGCAGCAGCAGCAGCAGCAGTAGCAGCAACACTACCACCACCACCTATCACTACTACCACTACCCCTACTAGTAAGTTCCCTCCCGCTTCTGACGGGTTCCGCCCTTTTCTAACCGGGTAGCAGTACCTCGTTCCTTGCACTGCTGGTTCTGTGCCGGTATAGGCCGCGACTGCGTAGACCGCGCGGTAAGTCTCGGGTTCCAATGCATTTCATACGGACGTCGCTGACTTTATCTCAGGGCACTAAGACACCCGGTAAGGGTGCCTGCGCGGCATACTCAAAGAAGCATCAGACATGTATAGAGATGTAAGTCTATTCGAAATGCCTCGGGGCCTACAGCAATTCCGACTCTTTACTAATGTCCTCGCAGCCCCCGTTTTTGCTATGTCGCTTACGCGACATAGACCCGGGCGACCGACGCAGAAGCGTAAGTTCCTTCGGCTTCCGCCTCTTTTCACTCGGCTAACGTCTCGTTTCTTAGGGTGGACGCGGCGAAAGGTCTTAAGACTATACTTAAGGCCGCTAAGGCACTCACGGAGGTGAGGCCAGCGTCCCTGCTCTCTACGGGGATCGCGACGGACCTAGCGCTGTCCGTCCGTCACGAAATCCAGCTATAGGCGCAGCTAGTAAGCGGACAGCTGCCTCCCGCCCTAGTTCTCGGGGCGCGCAGGTCGACCTGATCGGAGTCCGCTCCTTTCTCGTCGGGCCGTTCGTCGTGGTCCCTCGGTCGGCATCCGGTGTTTCTCGGTCGGGGCTCGTTTTCCTTTTAGGGGTTTGTTTGCTTTGGTTCGGTGTTTTCGGCGTCCGGTGTTTTTTGGTTGGGGTTCGCGTTCTTTTCGGGGGGTTTGTTTGCTTCTGGTGTTCGCGTTGTTTTCTTCTGTTTTCCGGTGTTTCTCGCGTAGGTGCCCTTTTTTTTTGTTTTTCTCTCTTCTCTGCTGTATATCAGTATAAAAATGAATATATATTACCTCAACTCCTATATTCCATGCTTTTTCTCTCGTAATCCATGCTTTCTCTCGCGGCCTACGTCTCCTCCGTACTCCTACCCTTTTTTCTCGGGCTACGCTTCCTTTCCTATGCAGCTCGTAGTCCGTCCTCTATGTAAGTATCTCTATACTTCAGCTCGAACTTATCTAAAGCCGCTATGTCCGACATGTTTTCTAGAGGTTCCCAAGTAGGTTCATAATAGCCGGACCACTTAATAAGAACCTCGCGTCCCTTGCCCTTTCTCTTGGCTTTGTCCCTCGCGCAAAGGATCTCTTCTACTTACTATTCTTCATACGACTCGATCAGAACGGGATCCGGTTGTTTGTCATCGCATATCTGTCCTAGGAGAGGGTCTTAGGCGGCTAGTCTAAGAAGGTCGGTATAGAATACCGGGTGAATGTTGCTAGGGATACCCGACAAACGAACGGATACCGGGGAGAGGACTTTTTCTACTATGTATTTCGCGTGCTTGGCGTCTAGGCTTTTCTTTGGGCGGGCCGTAGTATAGTTTCGGAGATCCAACCAGACTTTGTCGCCTTCCTTATACACGGGAGCGGGAGTCCTTTTCTTGTTTGCGCTCTCCTCCTGTCTCTAGGCGGATTCCGCTATATTCGCTTGACACATATCCGTGATCTTCTTGATTTTGTCGACAAATACTACGGCTCTCTTAGAAGCTGCTAAGCGTATGTCTTCGGTAGGCTCCGTTATTAATGCAACGGGGAGCGGGACATCGTATCCGTGAACCGCAAAGAAAGGACTTATACCGAGTCCCGAGTGAAAACGTCCGTTCAGAGCCAATTGCGCCGCGGGCAACTATTTCTTCCAATCTAATTGCTCTTGATTGATAAAATTACGGAGATAGGCTTGGACTTCCTAGTTGAGTCGTTTAGGGCCTCCGTCTGTTTGTGGATAGTACGCGGAACTCAAGCGTTGGTGAACGCCGGTCAGTCTATAGAAGGTTTTCCAGAAGGTGCTCGTCCAATTTGTTCCGCGATCACTCGTAATTGCGCGGGGCAACCCATAATGTCGTGTCCAGTAGTCTATGAACCTTTCCGCGCAGTCCTCGGCTTTCAGGGAGGACATCGCTTCCAAAACGATAGTCTTGCTTAGCCTATCCTTGATCACCTAGAGATAGGTGTTTCCCTATAATTCTAGCAAGTCAGTTATGAAGTCTATCGAGATTTCCTAGAAAAACCTATCGGGGACGGGTAAAGGTTGGAGCAGACTATGCTTATGCTCTCTCTACACTTTATTTCGACCGCAAGGATAGCAATTTCTTATGAAGCGACGAATCGCTCGTAACTGCAGTAGCTAATAGAAATTGCGCCGAACGATGTATACAGTAGCGTCCCTGCCTAGATGCCCGTAAAGCGGTAAATCGTAGATGGACTGAATCAGTCTCGTTCGGAGGATATTATTGTTAATAGAATCGGTATCCAACAACTTGTAGTCGGCTTCTAGTGCGGCGGGCGCTCTAGGGACCCAGAGTTTCCCGCGATATTTCAGTCGGTTTGCGCTGTCGAGCGCACAATCTCCTATTTGAATCTTTATACGGACTTCCGCCGGAAACGTTTAGGCTCCGCTTTGGACGGTCTTCAATACGAGCTAATACAGGCTATCCTTAGTAATAGTTTTCTCCTATAGCTAGTTCAGCTCGGAATCCTGGAAAGGTCCCTCGGGATCATCTTTATCTACAACCGAGGTAGGTTCCTTAGGAATCTTATCGGTAGCTATATGCGATATTATGATTTGAGTAGGCCAATACTTCAGATGTTCGGGGGACAAGAACCTTCGGAAACGCGATAATTTGTCGTCGGCTCCTAACGTATCTTGTTCTCTTCTCGATAGTGTATCTGGAATAGTAGCTTCGGAGCCCGGGCGATACACTATAGAGTACTAGAACTTAGCAAGGGTTTCCGCCTAACGAATCTGTCTCTCAGATAGTTGTCTCTTGCTTGCAAACTATTCCAGGTTCTTATGATCCGTCCAAATAGTGAAGGATCTATACGCTTTTAGCTCGGAACTCCAAAACTCGAGGCAAGCTATAATAGCTAGCATTTCCTTGTTATGGATATCGTAGTTGATTTCGGCCTAGGTCAGTTTCTTAGCGTAGAACCCAGCTGGACGGAGGACTCCGTTCTTTTCTTGCAGGAGTGCACCACCTAGGGCAAATCTACTACAATCGGTCTCGAGGAACGTAGGAAGACTAGGATCCTATAGAGAAAGGACTAGAGTGCTACAATACTTCTCTTTCAATGCCGAAAACGCGTCCTCCTGGTCCTTTCCCTAGGAGAACGGGACATTCTTGCTAGTAAGCTTTGTTAGGGGAGCTGCGATCTTGGAGTAGTTCGGAATAAATGTTCGGTAGTAGTTCGCGAAACCTAGGAATCGGCGGACTTCCTTCTAGGTGCCGGGGGTTTTCCAATTGCGGATAGCTTCGACTTTCTTAGGGTCGGCCTCTACTCCTTTCCTATCGGCGTGCACAATGAATCCCAAGTACTTGATTCTTTTCTTAGCAAACTCACATTTCTTGGGATCAAGAAACAGGCCTCCTTTCTAAAGCTTCTAGAGAACGAGACGAACCTTACGGAAATGCTCTTCCTTCGTTCTATTAGTGTAGATAGTGATATTATCGATATATACAGAGCAGAAATCATCTAGAAACTCCTTCAGAAGAGAGTTAACATACCGCTGAAAGGTAGCGGGTGCCCCGGAAAGTCCGAAGGGATATACTAACCACTCGAATAGCCTATATCGAGTGCGGAAGGCAGTCTTGTGTTTATGTCCGGGGGCTATACGAATGTAATAGAAAGCCGCTACTACATCTACTTTCGTAATCCAGTTGGCGTTCGACATGTTTTTCAAGGTTTCCGGGATAAGAGGGAGGGGATACCGGTCTGGTTTGGCGATCGCGTTTATCGCGCGAAAGTCACAGACAAACCGTAATCCTCTACTAGGCTTCCGTACAAATAGTACGGGCGCTCCTGCTTCTGAACTACTCGGGCGAATGTAGCTTTTGCCTAGCAATCTATTAAGTGTTTTGCGGAGGGCCAAGAGTTCTTCCTTGGATATCCCGTATATCGGCCCCTATAGCAAGGGGTGCGGCGTTCTATCTGGTTTCTCTCGGATCTCGATCTTGTGATCAATCCCTTCTCGGTATAGGGGAAGTTTATCCGCTTCCCGTTCAAAGAATAGCGGAAGCATATCGTAAAGCTCGGGGGGTATTGTCTTCCTAAGCTCTTCTATCGTCGGCGGGCTCTTGTCCTTCAGAGCTTTCTCGATATCCTCGGAGGTAATCGCGGTTACCGTCGTATATTCGCCGACTACGCCAACCTCTTCCAGGTAACGTCGTCCTTCGTCAATCTATTTCTTTACTACTCCGTAATAGAACCGATGCTTCTCGGGCGCGGTCCTAACTTTGTTCTACGACTTCTATGGATTTCCCAAAATCAGAGGGAAGTCCAGGTCTGGTACTACGTACGCGTAGATATTCTGCTAGTATCCGCTGATTTCCATACGGAATGCGACTACTCCGGTAACTTTCGAGTTGCGTATTTTCTTGGACGCTCCCTTTACCTTCCTTTCTTCGTTACTTACGGATAGTAACCCTAGACCTTCAGCAAGGTCTCTATTGATTGCAGCGTAGTACTAATATCCTTTATCGATAAGGGCAAAGGTTCCGAAATGATTCTCGAGGACTACGTCGGTATATACAAGCTCTCCGTTTATAGTCTTCTAGGCTTCGGTCCAACCCTTTCTTAGTACTTCTTCCGCTCCCTCTTCCTAACTGCGAAGGGGAGCTACTCTTTTTCCTCCTCTTCTACCTCTTCTAGGACGGCTTCTACGACTACTGCATTCGCTCGGGTTGCTAGGGGAACGGCTGGGGTATATAGACATTCCTTGATTCGGTGTCCACTCGCTCTACAGCGGAAGCAGAGCTTTGCTTCTCGGCGGCGGTCTCTCTCCGCCGTATCGACCTATTTCGCTCTTTGTTTGTTCCTACTGTTACCGGCGTTCCTATTATTTCCTCGGCGATCTCCTTGGTTTCTCGATCGGGATCCACCCGTTCGGGTGGAGGTTATAACAGTATCCCTATCGGTATCAATTCTGTTCGAGGAATGCGCTGAAACGCGGGCGGGTAGCGAGGTATTCGAAGAGGATACGTCCTTTCCTTTTTCCTTCTATTTCTTGTTAGAAATCTTGAACTAGTCGGTGTCCTCCAGATTGGTTATGATTCTTTCTACCTCTTCCGCGAACTTGTAGTAGTCCGTATACTTTGGTATAGCGGCCGTATACAACTTAGCGGGGTTGGAAAAGGTGTTTTTCAGATATCCTATCTTGGCTTTATAGGAAAAACTCTCTCCTCCTACTGTAAGAAGGAGCCCGTCGAAATCGAGTTAGTGTTCGTACTAAGGTTGTCCGATCGAATGTTTCAGATAAGATAGCTGTTCCAAGGCCTTCGCCTTTTCATTACTATCCCTAAAGACCGTATCGAGTTGCTCAAAAAATAACGTAGGTTCCTTTAACCCTCCGACTCTAGATTCCTAGAAATGTCGCATCCGCGCTCTTTCTCGTACAGGGAGGGTATTATAAATCGTATCCTAATAGTATTCGACGGAGAGAAGTGGCTTGTGGGCGCTGCGCACGTAATAGGAGCTCCGCAGGCGCATTAGGTAATCACGAAAGGTGTCCGTTTTGCTATCCCAATAAGCAGGTTTCTAGTCTCTAGGGCCCGAGGGTTCTCGGGTGGACTACGAGGCTACAAGAGCTACCAACAGCTGCTGTATAGTGGCGTTGTCCACTCTAGAATGAGTGGGTGCCGCCGCGGTCGGAGCGGGTCCTATCTGCGGTAGGGGTTGGGCGTTCTCCTAGCTCCTTACAGCGGCTTCCAATCCTCCTAGGCGTAGGTTCAACCGGTCTATCATCTCCGTTAGTGTTTCTAGTAGATCCGCTAGATTCCCTACGGGCTGCGGTAGGGCATAGTACTGCGTCGGGGGAGCGTCTAGGATTTCTTGGTCTATTGTTTTGATCGTACTTATTGTTACGGGAAGAACAACGTATACACAGGAGTTCATAGTGTTGATATAGCAAGTACGATAGGGAAGGAAAGCTGTCTAAAGGTCGCGGGCGACGAGAGAAAAGAGGCGGAGGCCGCAGCAGCCCAGCCCTGGTCAGGGGCTCTCACGTGATGCACGTGATGCTACATCGACCAGGGCATATCTCCAAAAGGGCTCGCCCTTCACACTACGATACCTATAATAGGGAACTCCTAGCTATAGTAGAGTGTTTTAAAGCGTAGAGGCAGTATCTAGAGGGTACGTAATACTAGATAGAGGTAATAACCGATTACTACAACCTCTAGTAGTTTATATCTACTAAGACCCTTATACGAAGACAAGTAAGATAGGCCGAATACCTTATAACCTTCGACTTTAGAGTAGTCTATAGGGTAGGAACGCTTAACGGCGCGGTAGACGGAGCAAGTAGGCGCTTAGACTATATAGACGCAGACTACTCGGGGAGGTAGGTCAACGAAGCCGACTCGTCTATTACGTTAAAGGCCTTATAGAGTCAAATCGATCTAGAACGAAGCGAATTAGGCTAGGACGCCCCGGTACGAGTTATAATAGCCGTTAGAGAAACGAACGATACATCCTCGGCTTATCGATACGACGTAGCGGCCCTAACTAACGTAACTTTAATAGAAAGTATCCGAGAAGGCACAAAAGCCGACGAGACGGCTAGAAAGGTCGTAGTAGTAAAGGTATCGACCCCGACTCTACCCTAGACTACTCGATAGGTCTATAAGGACGGAGTATAGAAATAGGATAGAAGGGTTTTCGTCCTAGAAGGACCGTTACGTATAGAAATCCTCCGGGAGTACTACGACGACCCTATAGTAGGGTACTTCGGGTTCTAGCGTACGATAGAACTAGTACTCCGTAGGTTCTAGTAGCCTAAGATCAGGGGGTACGTTAAGGACTATATACGTAGCTACTACACTTACGCCCGAATCAAACCGAGACGGTACAAGCTATATAGAGTATTAGTAGTAGAAGACGTATCTAAGGTACTATAGGAAGACCTGACTATAGACTTTGTTATAGACCTCCCGCCGTTAACCTTTATAGGGCATACCTACGATAGCATCTACGTAATTATAGACCGATACTCTAAAATGGCCTATTATACCCTATATCGGAAGGATATAACGGCTAAAGGGCTAGTAGACCTCTTCCTACGAGACGTATTCCGACTATACGGAATTCCGGTATCTATAGTAACAGACCGGGGAAGCTTATTTACTTCGAAGTTCTAGAGTATATTCTACTACTACCTAGGGGTAAGACGGGGACTAAGTATAGTATTCTACCCTTAGACAGACGGGCAGACGGAACGGCAGAACTAGACAATAGAGTAGTACCTCTACGTATACTATAACTACGAGTAGGACGACTAGGCGAGACTAATCAATATCGCCGAATTCGTATACAACGATAGCTAGTATACGACGATAGGTACAACTCCCTTTCAAGTATATAATATAAGAGACCCTATATAGGCAAGATAGCCCGATATAGCCTAAGAAGGGGGGAATACCCTAAGAGCGGAGTAGCTAGTAGACAAAATGATCGGTCTATAGAAGACGCTAAGGGAAAGGCTAGTAAAAGCGAAGGCAAACTAGGCAAAGTACTATAACGAGGGTAGGAAACCTAAAGAATACGTAGTAGGAGATATAGTTTACCTATCTACAAAGAACCTTACTACGGTAAGGGACTCGAAGAAGCTCGATTATAAGTATATCGGGCTATTCCTAATCATCCGTATCGTAAATAAGGCAGCTTATACGCTAGAGCTGCCGGAATACCTAAAAATATACCTAACCTTCTACGTAAGTATACTAGAGGACTACGTCAAAGTAGAACTTACCGAGAGGGCCTAGAATAACCCGAAATCCTTTAGAATCGACGACCCGGAAGTCTTTGAAGTCGAGAAGATTAAGGGGTAGATAGTAGACAAGTAGGGACGCTAGGCCTACTTAGTATCCTAGAAGGGATACGGGGATAAGGACGACTTATAGGAGCCGGCAAGCAACATCAGCCCGGAAGCAATAAGGATGTACTAACTCCGTATAAATAAGGAGGCAAAGGGGTATAAACCGCCCGAGTCGACGCGGAAGCCTATAAGATAGGCTAGGGGTAGAAAGAATACCCGTAAGTAGAAATATATAGACTTTAGAGCTGTAGAATAATACAATTAACTTAATTTCGTAATATAACTACGCAAAGTAGACCGGGTATCTTCCTTATACGCTATAATAACCTAAACCGGCCCGTAACGGGCCAAACCGACCTAGACAGGCGCACTTAACTACTTAGTAAGCCTAACTTAGTCTCTTCTACTACAGAATCTATATCGGAGTTATCTTCGCGCCTACTATAGTTACGTATAGCGGCAGTTACCTTAGGAAGACGAAGGGCCTTAAGTAACTTCCGAAGAGGGGAAGTAGTATACTTAAGCTTAGACTAGAATAAATTAGAAAGGACCAAATCGGACTAATTAGAGTTAAAAACTTACTATCTCTCTATTAATACGATCGATATAGCGGTATAGCTCTCTAATAAGAGTATTTGCGTCCGCTAAAGGGGAAACCGGAGCGACCTAGTTAGAATCTACGTATATAGAGGCTACTTTCTTAGACTTCTTTTAAGGAGTAGACTAGAAACGATTAGTATAGGCCGTTTTAGGCCAAAACGGGGTAGTACGAACTAGGTCTCCTCGAGCCTTAGCTTCAATCTCCTCGCGGTAACGCGCTACGACAGAATCAACGAAAGGGCTAGACTTATCTATATCCGAGCTACCTAGGTATATATATAGGTTATTAACCCCCTAGAACGAGGGAAACGACCTAGAATGATTAGTATATAGCTAGAATAGGCCGACTAGGGCCGATTAGGGCCGATTAGAAGGAACTTACTTCTTAACTAACTTATACAAGTTTCTAGCGGCGGCTACGGTAGATTTGGCTTTAATTAGCTTCTTAACTACGGTCAAATAGTCGTCGGATATAGCTAGGCGCTTATCGTTAACGAACTTTACTAGAGCCTCGAACTTCTTCGGGATCTAAGAGTAAGTTAGATAGACTCGGGCCAAAATAGGCTAATATAGGCCGATAGTATCTAATAGTAGTAGCCTATACGGAACGTATAGCGATAGTACTCTACTAGACCCTTCTTATCTAGAGTACGTATAAGCCTCTCCAACTCTATCTTACCCGTAGTATCTAGGCCGGGCGGGAACTAGTAGAGAGTAGTAAGGGTACTAACGGCCGCTTTATTAGTCGTTACTATAAGGATCGCGATACAATTGATATATAGGTTGTGGGTCGTAATACAATCGGTAGCTATAATATAGATTAGTAAGAAAAGGCGACGGTAGGGTTAAAACAAGCTACTACAAGCTATATTAGTCGATTATACCCTATAATAGCCCGATTAGCCCCGGTTACCCTAGGTAGAACTACTAGTTATACTAGTAGCAAAAGTAGATTACTTATAAAGAATTGTAGTATAGAATATTAGAGTAAAAGTAATAGTAGAAACAGAGAGAAAACGCGCTTATCTAGGTAGCGTAGGGAACCTTACTCTAGCAAACAACGGAAAGTTCTTAGATAGCCAAAAACGATCTATTACATTCTATAGTTTATTTACTTAGTAAGGCTGCTTTTAGGTATAAAACTCTAAATAAAGAAACCCTTTAGGGGTCAAAGGAACTCGAGGACGAGCCCCAAAAAGGGGGGGTAATATTAGGACTTATACCGAATATATATATAGAAAACCGATAGATAGGCCGATATAGCCTATAATAGCCCGATAAGGACTATACTAACTCAAGAAAGCCTAGATAAGCCTAATACGACTCAAGAAGGTTTATAAGAGTTATATACCGCCTAAGTAAGGCTAGACCGAGCCCTCGGACCCGGGCAAGGGACCGAGATATTCCAAATTGGATCGGAGGGGCCTAAGACGCCCTCCGATCGGCTATCCTATATAGATACAAGACACCCCCGACTTCGAACGACTACAGCGCACCCGCTACGTGACCGATCGACACGATTTTTGCATCTACAGAAAGCTCTCGCAAAGCGCTTTCTTTTGACGCGACAATCACCCCAATCTACCTAGTATCGCATGCGCTATCGCGTGTGAAAGACACTCACTATCTATAGCCCCTTTGTTACTATAGAATTTTTGAGGTGTCTGGCCCGGCCCGGCCTACTACCCTATATCTATATACACACACCTACCTAACCTGCCCGCCTGTAGGCAGCCCGACCTTCCGACCTTACGTCCCCGGACCTAGCTCCGGAGCTAGACAGAAAGACAGAAAGACAGTACTTTATACTCAACACAACTACACTTAGTATAAACCTACACTAGGGTGACCTTCCGACGTCGCCGTATACCCGCGTGTTTAAAAGAACGATAGTAGCTTCCTCTCTATATCAAATTATATAAGGAGCCGTTACTACATCTAGTAAATAAACATACCTTCCCTACTTAGTAGTAAGAAGAGTGCACTAGTGTCCCTAGTAGGCTAGGACCCCAACGGGATAGGAAATAGGTTTATACGCCTAGCTCCCTCGGCGAAAGCTAGTGAGTACTCTTTTTTTTTACCCCTAACGGACAAGAACTACCCGAGATAGACAAGAACTGCACCGGGAAAGAGACGGATTACGATATAAATCAAGGAGAGCAAGGGGAACCCTCCTACACTTAAGGAGAACCCTCGCCCGCGCGCTACGAGCCGTCGCCTTCTTAGTTTAAGATAGAAGTCGACGCCACCGACGAAAGCGAAGCGGAAGAACCAACGACCCTAACCTAATCCAAGCCAAACAAGGAGAAGCTTATCCCTTTCGTTCCTAAGCGGAAGAGGATTACTCCTTTTACCGATATCAACTCCCCGGGGGCTACGCCTTCTACCTCCCCGGAAGGATCCCTCGCAAAGAAGTCATCTAACTTCAACGACAATGTTAACGCCTACAAGAGACGGGAAGCGATAAAGGACTTTAAGGTCGCAAAACAAGCCCTTATACGCTCAGCACACAACCTCGCCGCCTTTAAGGACGACCAGGCGAACGTCCTTGATATCCTTGAAAGCATGCGCGATTTCACCGAGAAGAGAGGTATTACAACTGCCGCGAAAATACTTGGAAAGCAAGTAGCGAACTTAGAAGCGGCCGTAAAGAAAATCAGCAACCAAGTACGCTAAACAACAAACCTAATAAGACAAATAGCCCCGACCCAATCGTCCTCGACCTCGGCCTCGGCCTCGTCCTCGTCCGCCGCCCCTCAACCAACGGTTGGAAAGCAACGTTCTTTCGCGGAAGTTGCTAAGTCAAACAAGGAGAAGAATTCTAACGGCAATAAGGAATCTACCGCCAACCCTACGCAATCGATAAGAAACGAATAGACGCAAGTAACGCGTAGCAAAACTCAAGCTACAAAGCCGCAACTCTCCCGCCTTGTTCTAAAGCAGGAGAGGCCGTCTACGACAGGCGCTCTTATTATAAGAGACGGCCTAAACAAGGCGTTCGGTTTTGCAAAGTCCCCGGGAGTCCTCTCGACGACGAGATCGCCTAAGGGCAACCTTGTCGTATGCTTCGCCGACAAGGAAGCAAAGGAGGCATTCAAAGGGAACTAAGAGAAGGCGTACCCGATACTAGGAGGTTTTCAAATTATTAACGACTCTACCTGGTATAAGGTCGTAATCTACGGCGTATCTACCTAGGATTTCGAGGGAGAAGACGCTACCGATAGAATCCAAGCCGAAATTGAGACCTATAATAGAGGTCTCGCGCCGGTTACTAAACCAATTTGGCTCTCGCACCTTGAAAAGCGACAGGAAAGGGAGGTAGGGTCTCTCCTAGTCGCCTTCGCTACAAAAGAGGAAGCCGATAGGGCTATTAGGTCCGCCCTTTTTATAGGAGGACGTAGTGTCTTTGTCGAGCGCGCGAGGGATAGACTAAGAGAGAAGAAACCAACCAACCTAATATGTTAGGATACCAACTAAGGGTAATGTAAGCGAACCTAAATAGAAGCCAACAAGCGACGGAATCGGCCCTAGAAGTAGGGCTACGCGAGAAGGTCGACCTTATCCTAATCCAAGAACCGTAGATTATAGGACAAGATTAAAGAGGCTTTCAGGACGCGAGGTCGGTACTTTATACCGACTTTAAGCAGATTCTACCGAGGGAGAGGACCACCCGTCCTAGGACGCTACTATACGTTAGTAGCCGGCTCTCCTACGAAGTCAACCCCCAAATAACAAGAAGCGGTGATCTCCTAGCGTATACTTCTTCCGACGGTAGAGAAACTATTTAGGTAGTTAATCTATATAACGAAAAAGACGCGCGAGGAGAGAGGACTATCGAAAGGGAACTCTACGACCTAGAGCTCCTACCGAGAGTTATCCTAGCGGGAGACTTTAACGTCCGACACCCTAGCTGGGATCCTAACGGGAAGGATACCGGGAGCAAAGCAACGAGACTCCTAGACTAGCTAGACGAGAAGAACTTCCTCCTACGGAACGAGATAGGAATAGGAACTTTCTATAGG
>AIDU01002412.1:0-16501 GCA_000291705.1 Sphaerulina populicola P02.02b | reverse complement strand
AAGAGGAGGAAGAAGGGTAGGCAAGGCCTAAGGCGCCCTAGGAGTTTTAAGGAGGATTTTGACTTATTTTGATTTATTTTGATTAATTAAGGGACTAACGGAACAGGTAGGGGGAGTTGGTTGGGCTTGGTTTAGTTAGTACTCTCGCTTTGCTTTCCTTGCGTTAAAAGTGGTTTTAAGCCCCTAGTTTCTAGGGCACGGGATACACTCCCCTTAGTGGAGAGAAAGAAGAAGATAAGAGAAACGGGGAAACCCGAATAAGACCGGAAGGGCCCTCTAGAGGGCCCTACCCGTCCTACATAGTCATAGACTCAGACAGGACGTTAATAGAATAAACAAACAAACAAACAAACAATATACCGTACTCGACGAGTTTGAGGCGCAGCCGAAGCGTACTAGAAAAGCACGTAAGTAGCTACGTAATCGTGCCTTAGCAAGTTATCTACCGTAATACCTTATATAGTAAGACTTCCGTCGTAATACCTTATATAGTAAGACTTCCGTCGTAATACCTTATTGTAAGAGGGGGGTATATAGCGATGTATAGAGTCTTTCCTACCGCGTAGGAAAGTGCACAAACTAATTCTTACCCTTCCGAATAAAGGGGTACGAGTAGACTAATATACGTATACGCTGCCCCTACGCTCTACCTACGAGGCCGTCCGAGGTCCGAGGTAAATTCCTCTCGGAACCTCGATAGTCCGGCTATCCGGGTAGATTACCTTATATAGGCCCGCAGCCTATACATACAGGCGGTTAGGGTTATACAGGTTTGTATAGTATAGGTTTAGAGGAACCTAGCTGTTACAATTATCTCCTCTCCCTAATAGAGCTGCCCCTAGCGACGTACGTAATACGTATGCATTCCGTATATTAGTCGCTATAGTAGGAAATCCTAGTAGTTACGGGCATTCCGCATTCTACGTATAGTATAGAACGCGACGGTAATAACAAACATAGCTGTACGTAGTAACAACAAAGGCTAGCAAACACTCTATCGCCTAGCAACGCTAGTGTAATATAGAAGTGTTTTTCTCTCGCCCGCTACTTGTCTCCTACGCTCTAGTTTTCTTAGTTCGCCCGTTTTTCTTCGCTCTCGCTTCGCGTTCGCCTCGTAGTACTAACGCATACACAACGCATATATATATATACGTACTAACTCCTTTCAGCATAATACTACCCAAGCTCGCGGCGCGGTCGCCGGCCCGTCCGCCTCGTAGCGTCGTTGCGGGCGCTACTAACGGTAGGGGGGTCTGCCTCCGGTATATTACGTATATATAGAAGGGTAAGTATACTGCGCTACTCGTACGCTTGTTATGCGCTCTACTACTAAGCTGTTTTACTAACGTTAGCTAGTAGACGGAGAGGGGCTTCTGCCTATTGCCTGCGACGCCGCCCTAGCGCTAGGCCTAAAGAAGAAGTACGCTCGCTACGCTAAAGGCCGGCACAAGTGCGAGCGGCTAACGGACCCGAATCTCGTCCGTTAAGCGTAGTATATACTTGTCCTACGCGCCCGCTATACGAAGGCTACTATCCCCGGCCCTCGTACGGACTAACTAAGGCGTCGCCTTACTCGTCTAGGTAATTCTATCGCCTAGAGCAAACGAGTATTCGCGGCGAACAAGGGGAAGTCCGTAGGTATATATAATATACCTAGGAAAGGGGGCGTAGCCGACGGTAGTACCGCGCCTACGGCTAGTAGCGCACTCGCCGCTATAGAGCTAACTAAGGTAGCGAAGGCTACCTGTACCCTATAGGGCATTTTTGAGCTGCAGTATAAAGTAAGTCTTATTACCCCTGCCCTTGCTTTCACCTACGCGTACTTACGCGTCTCGTAGATAGCGCGTATAGCCGGCGCGTCCGGTGTAGCCCTAGACGCGGCCGTAGCTACGGCCTTCCCTAAAAGGGGTAATTAGGAGCCGGATTAGTCCGGTAATGACTACAGTAGCGACGACGACGACAACGATGATTCCGCTCTCGCTAGTATCTTCGGTACTAGTTCGGCTCCTAGCGTCGTACCTGCGCCTACGCCTCTGCCTGCTCCTATCGTCGCTCCGGCTACGCGTAGTAGTCGGAAGCGTAGGAGGGGACAGACGACGTCGCCTTCGGAGTCGCCTTTAACGTCGTTAGAGGGGACTCTATAGGCGTCTGCGTCTCTCTTGCGCTACGCGCGCGTACCTCTGTCTCTGCTTCTGTTTAGTGCGTTTTTTCTTCGATTATATATTTATTAATTAAAAGTTGTTTCGCTACTATAGAATCACGACGGGGTTCTTACTATATAAGGTATTACGACGGAAGTCTTACTATATAAGGTATTACGGTAGATAACTTGCTAAAGCACTATTCTGCTTACGTAGCTACTTACGTGCTTTTCTAGTACGCTTCGGCTACGCCTCGAACTCGTCGAGCGCGGTACATTCGCCTATATACTCTTTAGGTTCCTACTAATCAAATTCCTCGGGCTAGCTACGCTAGCGTACTAAGTACTGCCTTACGCCCTTCCTTAGGCGTATCCCTAAGATCTTCTCTACCTCGTAGAGGCCCTCTTCGTCTGCGAGCGGTAAGCTACCCTTATACGCTTCTCCTACGCGACTCCGATAGGGCTCGAGGTACGAGATATAGAACATATTGTAGATTAGCGATCTAGCTAGGAGTACTAGGCGATACGCCTACTTACCGATAACGTCGATAACCTTGAACGGTCTAGCGAACTTATTAGCGAACTTCTTAGTAGGTACCTTTAGCCGAAGGTTCTTAGTAGACAATAATACTATATCTCCGACGTTAAAGCTTATTAGAGTATACTTCTCGTCGAAGTACTTCTTCTATACTTCGCTTACGCGTCGCTAGCGTTCGGTTAGGGTCTCGTAGTTCCTTTTCAGCCGTTCTATAGTATTAGCTACGGCCGGTACCTCCCTTTCTAAAAGCTCGCCCCGAGCGTCTCTCGTACGAGTTGCTAGCTCCGGGTTAAAACTATATAAGGCTTTAAATAGGGACATCTTCAAGATAGTATAGTTACTATTGTTATAGGCGAACTCGGCCTAAGTAAGTATACCTACCTAGTCGTCCTACTACTCTAAGTAGTAGATACGTAAGTAGGTCTCTACTACTTGATTTATCCGTTCCGTTTGGCCGTTAGTTTGAGCGTAGAAGGCTATGCTTAGCCTGCGTTTAACCTGTACTTTATAACAGAAATCGGCCTAGAACTGCGACGTAAATACCGATCCGCGATTACTTACTATACCCGCGGGTAACTCAAAACGACGGACAATCTTATAGACGAGGATATCGACGAGGTCTACGCTAGTGCACTTCTTAGTAGTAGGCACGAACGTAACTATCTTCGTGTACCTGTCGACGATTATAAGGATCGTATTATATACGCTATCGCCTCGCTTACTAGGCGGAAGGTCCGTAATGAAATCCTAGGTCAGTTCCTAGAACGGTCTCTTAGGTATCGGTAGCGTAGTTAGCTCGCCGTAGGGTCGATAGCGCCTCGCCTTTGCCTTCTAGTATAAGTCGTATTCTGCGACGTACTCGGATACCTCGGTAGACATACCTAGCTAGAAATACTTCCGACGGATCAAAGCGATCGTTTTGTCCTTACTAAAGTGCCTAGCTAACGGGTCGTCGTAGTGTATACGTATAATCTACGCTCTAAGTGCGTAGTCCTTAGGTACGTATAGTACGTCTCCGACCTATAGGTTCCTATTACGAGCCGTATACTTATCGTATATGCCTTAGTTGCTTATCGCCTACTCGTACACTACGCGGGCTTCCGGTTCGGACTAAACTAGGGCGCGTATATAACCGAGGATTAGGTCTAACACGTTGGCGTACGGATAGTTATCCTACGTAATTACTCTTGCAATACGTATTAGCGACGTATAGCTCTACTATATATTACTACGCTGCTTAGGGAATTCAACCTATCGCTACTTAGGGAATTTACGGTATATACGCTCGTAGGTTATACGGATACGAGCTACCTTCGGATAGTCTGCTTCTATCGTACGACCGTCCTACAACTACAGCTTCGTCTATAAGGTAGGTAGGAGGTTGGTTACCTTACGCGATTCTTGTACGTAGTTACTACGCCGCGACGGCGCATCCGCTAGATTCTTCTTGCCGGCTTAGTAGGTAATTATAAAATCGAACGCCGTAAGGAATGTAGCCTATCTAGCCTGCCTACCTATAAGCTTCTTTACGCCTATAAACCTACGTAGGTTCGCGTAATCGATAAGTACCTTAACCGTATACTAAGCGCCTTCGCAGTATAGTCGCTATATCTTGAACGACTCTACTACTACTAGTAGCTCCGAGTCGTACGTCTTATAGTTGTACTCGGCGGGGATTATCTTCCGAGAGTAGAAGGCAATAGGGTACTATTCTAAGCTAAAGAGTTGACTTAGTACGCCTACAATTGCAAACGCAGAAGCATCGCTTTCGATGCGTAGCCGTAACGCCGGGTCGTAGTACCTTAATAGAGGTGCTTACTAGAACCGTAGTTTAATCTCCTAGAACGTATACTCTTCGGCTACGCCCTAGTTAATAGGCCTAGGCTTCTTCCCTTTAACGGCTCCCTTGGATAGTACTATTAATAGAGCTACTACCCTCGAGTATTCGAAGATGAACCTACGATAGAAGTTCGCGAAGCCTAGGAAGGATTACACCTCCGTTAAGGTAGTAGGTATTAGCTACGCCTTGATTACGTCTACCCTACTAGGGTCTATAGCTACGCCGCTAGTAGTTACGACAAGCCTAAGGTAGTCAACCTCCTTACGGAAGAACTTGCACTTCCTTAGTTACGTATAGAGTACGAAGCGCCTAAGCCTCTTAAGTACCGTACGTACGTCCTTTACGTACTACTCGCGCGTCTTGCTATAGATAAGGATATTATCTAGGTAGACGACGCAGATTATATCTACCAACCCGCCTAGGGTACGGTTAATATAAGCTTAGAAGGTTGCTAGGGTATTAGTTAGCCTAAAGGGTATAACCTTATACTAGAAGTAGCCGTAGCGCGTACGGAACGTAGTCTTCTAGCGGTCGCTTAGCTTGATACGGATACGATAATACGCGTCCGTAAGGTCGAGACAGGTAAACTATTCGGCTCCTATAAGCCTGTCTAGCGTCTCGCCTATAAGGGGCAGAGGGTGTCGATTCTTGACGGTAATATCGTTCAGACTACGATAGTCGATATAAAGCCGTAGGGTTCCGTCCTTCTTAGGTACGAACAGTACTAGTGTACCTGCTTCTAATAGGCTACCCTCGATCTAGTTATACTCTAGAGTACTTACGATATACTTGTAAAGGTAGTCTAGTTTAGTACCTAACTAATAGTACAATAGTCGGAAGGGCGGTACGGTGCCGGGTCGTAGGTTAATCGTATACTCTACGCCGTCTATAGGCTTACTACGCTATTCTTCCGTAGGAAGTAATACGTCTTAGAAGTTACAATACTCCGCTAGGATGTCTAGTAGCGTAACGCCTGCTTCTGTCTTGCGTACTATAATAGCGTAGACATACGACGCTTTAGACATATTCTTATAGAACTCCGAGGCGTCTTAATACTATACCTTAAAGAACTCTCCTCCGTAGCGCTACTTATTAGTTGCGCTACTAACTATCACTTGTTGGTCTCGCCTCTATAGGCGGCCTAAGATTAAGTTCGGCTCTAGTGTGTCGTAGGCGTAGAACAAGCCTCCCGACGTACGCTCCTTGCCCGTAGAGTCTGCGAGTGTAATACGTAAGTAGTACGTACTGTAGTAGTAGCCTATTTGCCCTATAAAGGACGTTACTAGGGGAAGAATAGCGTTTTGACGAAGGGTTAAGCTATACTACAGTACGAAGCTACGAGATACTATATTAATATCGGCGGCGTCGTCCAAGATCATAGTCGCTACTACGCGCTTGTTATACGCGTCGACTACTCCCTTAAGCGTACGGGTATAGTGTGCCTAGATAGGCAATAGGTCGTCGCCGTACTCGAGTTTAGTATCTAGAGCTCGCGACTCTTCTCCGATACCTTACCTTTTTTTGGATCAGACTGCGAGTCGGCTGCGGTTACCTTACGGACCGTATTCGAGGACTTCTTACGGTTACTATAGTTAGGGTAGATAGAGTCGGAGGCGATATAACCCTTCTTCTTGTACGAGTAATACTTAAGGTTCTTATACCTAGGTACGGTAGAGCTAGAGGATACTTTGCTATTACCTCCGCTACGACTACTACGGCTCTTGCTACGGTCGCTATAGTTGTCGCGACGCTTAGGTACGTCGCTCTCGGTACGCTTGCGTTTGCCCTACGCGCTATTATCGCGGCGGCAGTAATAATCGTCCTTCTAACGGACGGAAAGAGAAAGGTCGGCCTACTCTAGGCGACGAGCTAGGGCGACAAGGTCGGTACGCTTAGTAGGGATCTTATAACCCTTAACGATATCCTTACGAAGCGACGGCTTCAACTTGGCGAGGAGGTAGCGAGTTAGCTGCGCTTCGGTATAGTTACCGAGTTAGGCTTCTAAGTAGCTAAGCTAACCGGCGAAGTAGCGTACCCCCTGCTCGGGGCCCTACTTAGCCTTATCGTAGTCGATTATTACCCCGATTAGGCGATTCGACTAGTTACCGATAACGTTATATAACTACTCCTTAAAGTCACTCTAGGTATAACCGTTAGGGGGCTTACTATTATCGTACTTATTATACTACGTCTCCTACGCTTCGCCTGCGAGCTATATAATTCCGTATAGTACCTTGTCTGTATCGGTACGATACTCTCGCGGGCTATTAAGAAAGATGATCTCTAAGCTACGGATAAACTCGCGATACTCTTTGTCGGTTTCTCCCTTAAAAGCCTTCGGTTTACGAACCTTAGGGCTACGGGTAGAATACGAGTCGCGGGCGACTCGTAGGTCGCTCGCGCGAACTACGTCGTCCTCCTCGGAGTTAGACTACTATTTAGGCACGACTAATACAGACGGTACCTATATAGACGGTAGCCGTATCGATAGGGTACGGCTTAATCGTAGAAGCCGCTAGTACTCCTCTTCGGCGGCCCAAAGAGCTATCTCCTCGTATAGCCTATAGTTGGCCTACTCGATTTGAATACGTCTCGTATACGCGTCGGGTACTCTAAGCTAGGTAGAGGGAGTCTCTCGTAGAGGGACTTCCTCTCCTAGTTAGTAAGGTTGCGCCTAAGGTTGCGCTTCCTACTAGGTATAGCCCTCGGTCTCTATAGAGACTAACGCTTCTCCCTAAGGAGGTTCGTTATCTCCTACTTCGGTAACGCGGCCTACCTACGTAGCGGGTACGGGTACATTGCGAGTAGTTGGTCGTAGAGCTATTGGATTAGATCTCTATAGATTACTACCCTTTAGAAAGGTTTTAAAGAATTAGAAATATAAGAGGGGGGTATATAGCGATATATAGAGTCCTCTTTCCTACCGCGTAGGAAAGTGTACAAACTAATTCTTGCCCTTCCGAATAAAGGGGTACGAGTAGACCGATATACGTATACGCTACCCCTACGCTCTACCTGCGAGGCCGTCCGAGGTCCGAGGTAAATTCCTCTTAGAACCTCGATAGTCCGGCTATCCGGGTAGATTACCTTATACAGGCCCGCAGCCTATATATACAGGCGGTTAGGGTTATACAGGTTTGTATAGTACAGGTTCAGGGGAACCTAGCTATTATACTTATATAGTAAGAACCCCGTCGTAAGACTATAGTAGCGAAACAACTTTGATTGATAAATATATAATCAAGCAAAACGTACTAAAGCAGAAAATAGAATACGCGCGCGCGAGACGCAAGAGAGACGTACCCGCCTATAGGGTCCTTGACCCTAAGGACGTCAACGGCGAGGTAGCTCGCCTACGCTTCCGACTACTACTCGCAGCCGGAGCGATAGTAGGCGTAGGCGAGATAGCCGGAACCGGACTAGTACCGAAAACACTAGCGAGCGCAGAGTCGTCGTTGTTATCGTTGTCGTCGTCGTAGTCGTCGCCGCTACTATAGTCGTCGCCGGACTAGTCCGGCTCCTAATTACCCCGTTTAGGGAAGGCCGTAGCTACGGACGCGTCTAGGGTAGCACTAGACGCGCCGGCTATACGAGCTATCTACGAGACGCGTAAGTACGCGTAGGTAAAGGCAAGGGTAAGGGCAAGGAGACTTACCTCGTACTATAGCTTAAAGATACCCTATAGGGTACTAGTAGCTTTCGCTACCTCTAATAGCTCTATAGCGGCGAGTACGCTACTAGCCGTAGGCGCGGTACTACCCTCTACGCCTCCTTTCTTAGGTATATTATATATACCTACGGACTTCCCCTTATTCGAAGCGAACACTCGTTTACTCTAGGAGATAGAATCTCCTAGCCGAGTAAGGCGACGCCTTAGTTGGTCCGCGCGAGGGCCGGAGATAGTAGCCTTCGCGTAGGAGGCGCGTAAGAAGAGTAGGTACTAAGCCTAACGGATCAAATTTGGGTCCGTTAGACGCTTATACTTGTGCCGACCCTTAGCGTAGCGAGTATACTTCTTCTTTAAGCCTAGCGCTAGGGCGGCGTCGTAGGGTAGGGTAAGAACCCCCGACCTATTAACTAGTAAGGGGTTAGTAAACAGCTCGGCAGCGGAGCGTATAACAAGCGTATAAGTAGCGTAGTATAACTTACCCTTCTATATATACGTAATACACCGGAGGCAGTATACCCCCCTACCGTTATCGGCGCTACTAGAGACGACGCCGCGAGGCGGACGGGTAATCGGCGTACGCGCCGCAACCTTAGGTAGCATTATACCGAAAGGAGAGTTAGTACGTATATATATATATATAGTATATAGTCGTACTGCGAGGCGAGAGCGAAGCGGAAAAACGGGCGAAGTAAGAAACCTAGGGCGTAGGAGACGAGAAGTAGGCGAGAGGAAAACACTTCTATATTATACTAGCGTTACTAGGTAATAGAATGTTTGTTAGCCTTGTTTGTTACTACGTACAGCCTTGTTTGTTATTACTGTTGCGTTCTATACGTAGAATATAGAATACGGAATGCCCGTAACTACTAGGATTTCCTACTATAGCGACTAATATACGGAATGCATACGTGTTACGTACGTCGCTAGGGGCAGCTCTATTAGGGAGAGGAGATAATTGTAATAGCTAGGTTCCCCTAAACCTATATAACCTATATAACCCCTAACTGCCTGTATGTATAGCCGTAGGCCTATATAAGCTAATCTACCCGGATAGCCGGACTATCGAGGTTCCGAGAGGAATTTACCTTAGACCTCGGACGTCCTCGTAGGTAGAGCGCAGGCGTAGCGTAGGTATATATCAGTCTACTCGTACCCCTTTATTCGGAAGGGCAAGAATTAGTTTGTGCACTTTCCTACGCGGTAGGAAAAAGGACTCTATACATCGCTATATACCCCCTCTTATAGCTTTTGTCGATAGGCCCTTTTCCGTATTCGCTAGTCGTTCTATCCTAGCGAACGAGGCTTGTACTTAGGATACCCTTATCCGGATATGTCCCTTAAAGGAGAGTCGTAAATCAAACTAGACGCCTAGCTAACGGACGGCTTTCGTTGCTAGTTTAATCGTCTCTCCCGTTAGGATCTTGATTAACGAGTTATATCCTTTCGCCTACGAGAAGTAGATAAGCTCGGTCTTAGTAAGGTCAAATATAATAGTATTCTCCTACCCTAGTTCCGTAATCCTACGGACTTCTCTTTATAGGATCTTCGCGTTCTTCCTTAGGCTTATCGAGGACGTCGTTAACCCTATATCGTCGATATAAGATAGTAGTAATACGTCCCGTAGCGGAGAGAAGATGTCCCGGATATAGATAAGAAAGAGTATCGGCAAGATAGGGCTACCTTACGGAATCCTAATCTCTACGTCCTAGAATTCTTATATTTAGCTATTAAAGCGTAGGCGAGGGCGGCGACCGCTAAGGAAGGATTGTACCTACTTTACTAAGGATTGCGGAAGCCTTAACTTTACGAGTATCCGTAGGAGCCGGTTCTTTGCTACGTAGTGAAAAGCTCCCTTAACGTCTAGGAATACCGTTAACGTCTTCTTCTTCTTTAGCCGTTGTCTCTCGATCTCCGTCGTTAGGATTATCCCGGCGTTAACCGCTAACTTTGTATTGATGGAACTACAGAACTCAGGCATATCAGGTGACCTATATCAGCTGACCTACATACGTAAGACATATTAGATACCCTAGGCATACTAGGCACATTAGGCATATTATATGACCTAGGTATATTAGGTGTCTGACCTAGAGTATATTAGTATATATAACTCAAGTAACTTCTAAACTACGTAATACATGACTTATAAGATCTGTTTGATACAAACAGACATACACATAAGTCAGTATATATATATATATATCTACTAGACAGACACTCAATAAAAAACACTATACAACTTATTTATTTACTTCAATAGGTTATAAGCCCGGAATTCCGCAGGTTTCTATATTATATATTACTAGAAAAACAACCTTCCCAATTCGGTCTGCGCGTATATTCTATACTAGTATTAGATAAACGTATAGCCTTAGGCTACAAGAACTGTACTAGAAGCTTCTAAGATATAACTCATAATCTCGGATAAGAACCGAACCAATCAAACAACACGACGTATTATTCGATAGTTACGAGCGAACCAATCGTACTATACGAACGTGTTATACGATAGTTACGTATAATAGTTACGTACACCCTACTATAGAACTTCGAACTATACGAACTTCTAACCTACACTACTATACCAATATACTATATTACAAAAATATCTACTAACCTATCGATAACACGTCTACACCAATACATAGCGTATAGCAAACATGCAGAAACAGACCGATATACAGCAAACACGGAAACCGACCGATTTACGATACCGAACAAAAAAAAAACAAGAAAAACTAAAGTTACGTAGTAATACGAATCACGGATACGAACATAAGCGAAACAATAGCGACGACGACAGCAATCTACATCCATAAAGACAAATCGATACTAATACTCGAATAGTATATACTCCTATTACGACTACGTCTATTACGCTCATTACGATTATTAACTACTTCCTTATACACTTTACTATCGATAGCGCTATTACTATTATCATGTCTAATAACACACGATCGCTACTACTTACTCGTCTTAATAGCCTACTATAGTAGACACTCTAGCGCTCGCGTATTGTTAACAAAATCATTCTTAGTAGTTATAGTACTACTGTCTCGACCGGCAAATTCATACCTATCAAGCGATTAGAAGTTATTGTTATACTAGCTAGTAGCTACCGACAACACTCTAGTAGTAACGATACCCGCCGAGAGTAACGAAGCTTACGAACAACGGCTTGAAAACTAGAGTAAAAAACAGCTCGGCGCCTACGCGCTAGTAAAGGAATACTGTAGGTTGATCGCTCGCTTACTGCTCGAGACAGCCGAATTACTTTACGAACCTATCTTAACTACTATCGACATACGCCTACGACCCGAATTCGAGATTGCCGGCTTAGGCCGCTACTAAGAACTGTATTATAGCTTTACGATACTCTTACTCGCTAGCTGCACCAACATTTCCGACTATAGCGCCAAGTTCACCGAACTTTACGATAGAATGGTCGCTATTTACGATCGACTAGTACTACTAGAGTTATACCTAGTGTAGGCTTACTTTAGCGGACTGAGTAACGCGTTCAAAGAATTCATTACTGCCTTTAACCTATAGTACTTACTAGTTCCGACAGTTATTAATAGTATACCGCAGGCAGCAGTTAGCCTAGTAGTCGTACGACGAAAGGTAGAAGAACACGCTAGTCGCATCTAGAGCGATAGTAATATAGCGCTTTACAACCAATAGTAGCGACGAACCTTTAACTACCCTGTCTGCAAATACTGCAGTAAGCGATACAAGGGTACATACTAGACCGTAGACGCTAGTAAGGCACCTTAGGGGTAGATCGATCGAAACAATAATACCGCCGCTACTACTACTTCGGATAAAAAGCGAAAAACTACCGACGACGCTGTATTTAGCGATAAGGCAGCTGCCGCAAAAAACGAAGGAAGTCATAACGTGTTGCTAATAGGTAAAGCTATATACTTTACTACCTACGATACTACTTGCGAATACATAGCTATTCACCGAGGTATTAACCTCTATAATTGCTTTATCCTCGATAGTAGAGCGACCGGATCACTTATCGGTCGCAAAGACCTATTTATCGGCGGAACCTACGATACTATCGATTCCGCGGCGGAGTCTAATAGTATTAGTAGTGCAAAACTCAAGCTAATTGGTTAGGGTACGTTACGGATTCGATGCCGAAATAGCAGGTAGATCCAGATACCTAATACGTAGTATTCACTAAGCGTAGGTATCAACCTCCTATTACTTAACGCTATATAGCTATACATCTAGAGCATCTCTAAGACTAGTAACGGTCTCACCTTTACGCAAGGAGGTAACGAATTCACTGCGACTATTACTAGCGGGCTATTGATACTAGATATACATCAAGAATAACTATCTTAACTACTAGTTACGGGTTTCTACGGAGCTGCCTACTCCGTAGATAAATCACTCCGATTATAGTACGAGCAAATAGTATATCTTAGCGAGCGCGGCCTAATTAAGCTCCGAACTATAGCTACCGGAATAGAAGCAGTACGCGACGATAGTCACTATATCTGTAAAAGCTGCGTACTTAGCCGACAGTTATTAAAACTATATACCTATTACCTTCTACGTAGACGTTACAAGATGGACGTTATCTATACCGACGTAGTATACGCGCCAATCGAGTCATTCGACGGGTACAAATACTTTGTTAGTATTATTAATAACTAGAGTTAATAGGGAGTTACTAAACCAATTCAGCGACGCTCCGACGCGCTAGTTACTATTAAAGAATTCATTACTGTAAACAGTACCCCCGAATGCTTTACGACCCTTCTTATCTAAGATAGGGGAGGTAAGAATATAAGCGATAGTTACCTTAGATAGCTACGAAATAGGGGGATTACGTTATACCTGTCTAGTACCGAACAATACTAGTAGAACGGTGTCGCCGAAGTATACAACAAAGTAATCGAACAAAAAACGTAGTCTACTATACTACATTTACTAAACCTTGATCTACGTTACTAGTCCTTAGTAATCGAATACGGAATTACGTATCTACGGAACCGATTACTATATCGTAGGTTGATAGTCACTCTATACGAGGCTTGGACGGGCAACAAACCGTACCTCGCCAATATACGAATCATCGGCTACAAAGCCTACGTTTACCGATTAACTGCCGATATAAACAAGTTAATTAGTACTAAGGCTAGAATCGAATAGTTACTAGGGTTCAAAGGTAACGGACACTATCTCGTTACTTCCGAAAACCCTAGGCGTCTATAATAGCGTTTCGACGTAGACTTCGATGAACTATACCCTAACTATACTAGTATTACTACGAGCGATAGTAACGACGTAGATAATATAACTATAGAACTAGGGGGAGACAAAGAAATAGCTTAGTAGCTAGTCACTTCTTCCGCTAACACCCCGGCCAAATCCGGGGGGTTACTAGAAAAAGCGGGTCTATCCTTAAAACGACTAGTAATAGGTTACCTACTATTATTAAAAAGAACTCGCCCTATAACGAGCGATAGTTATTATAGCTACGAGTTACTACAGACAGGCTACGAGTCTACGAACTACGAGTCTACGAACTACGAGTTACGAGACTACGAGTTACTACAGTTAGGCTACGAGCAATTACTACTATCTACTCCTCCGGGTTACGTATTAAATATACGGCCCAAAACAATCGGTATTAACGTACCTATAGCCGAACTTATCTAAGAAGGCAAACGATAGCGCAAACCGAGATATCTCTACTAGTAATACGAGAGTAACGCTACTAACGATACCGCCTAATTCAACCTACTACTTCTTATACTTATAAGCTATTTACTAGCCTTAGAACTATACGAGCCGTCTATATACGACGACGCTAAGCTCTATAGTAGCAGATAGAGTAACTAGAAGCCCGTACTAGACGACGAATACTATTCACTATAGCGCAACGCAGTATAGCGAGTAATCAAACGATTAGAAGCTAATAGTAAGATCCTTAAAGGTAGGTAGGTATTCAAAATCAAACGGATTAGTAACAAAGTAAAGTATAAGTACCGCTAGGTAGTAAAAGGGTTTATATAAGATAGTAAATACCTCGAAACCTATATATTAGTCGTAAAGCCTATAAGCTACAAGGTACTATTCGCTATCGCTATAGCTAGAGACTACGAAATCGAACAGATAGACGTAAAGACAGCGTTTCTTTACGGTACCCTCGATAGTAAAGAGCCTATCTATATAGAATAACCGGACGGATTTACGGACGGAACTAATAACGTGTGCTTACTCCTTAAAGCGCTATATAGATTAAGACAGTTACCTCGTATATAGTACGCTATATTAACTACGTATCTAGAAGCGGCCGGATTCACTATACTAGACGCCGATATAAGCGTGTTCGTAAAAGGCGAGACATTTATCGTAGTCTACGTAGATGACTTGCTTATCGTAGGTCTACACGTTACGGAGATCAATAGCGTAAAGAAACACCTTAGCGACCGATTCGAGATAAGTAACTTAGGGCCGTACTATTACTACCTAGGTATGATTATTAGAAGGAACCGATCTATACGCACTATTTACCTAAGTCAGAGTAACTATATCGAGCAATTCTTGAAGAAATACAATATATAGAACAACGTAAAGGTCAAAGCCATTCTACTCGATCCAAGTCGAAAACTAACCCCTACGCCGAACGGCTATTAAGCTGCCGACGCGTTTCGTACTAAATACTAGAGCGCGGTAGGCTCACTTATATATGCGATACTAGGCACGCGCCTAGACATTGCCTACGCAGTATTAGTAGTAAGTCGATTCGCTAGTAACCCTACAAACGAGTACTACGTAGTAGTAACGGACATCTTCCGTTACCTCCGCGGTACTATCTATTACGAGCTTACCTTTACCGGCGAACTTACTAACCTTTACGGCTATACCGACTCCGATTAGGCCGGCGACACCGATACGAGACGATCAACCGCCGGTTACACGTTCAACCTAGGCAGCGGCGCTATTACGTAGAGCTCGAAACGACAGCCTACGGTAGTACTTTCTACCTACGAAGCCGAACTAATAGGCTAGACCTAAGTATATAAAGAGGCGATTTAGTTAAGACGGCTATTAGAACAGTTAGGTAAAGGGTAGGTACAGGCGACAGTGATCTTCGGTAATAATATCGGGGCAATCGTACTCGCGAAGAACCTATAGGCATATTACTCGCGAACGAAACATATCGCTATTCAAGAGCGCTAGCAACACGAGAAGATAGATAGTAAAGAGGTAGATATTCAATAGACACCGACGAACCGTATAGTCGCAGACGGGCTTACGAAGCCACTACTACGACTAGCATTCGTAGAGTTTAGAAAGGCTCTTAGGGTACACGAGGGCGGGCAGTAGTAACAACCGTACGACGGTAGTAACGGCCGTACGATAGTAGTAACGAGTCGATTATATAACTACGCAACCGTACGACCTTCACGATCGTAGTAAAGAGTCGATTGTAGTAATAAAAACAATACCTATAACAACTAACACCCTTTTCGAGCGCTCTTATTAGCCGGAATAGATTAATGCCTTAGTACTAAGGTAGGGGGATGTTAATAGAACTACAGAACTCAGGCATATCAGGTAACCTATATCAGCTGACCTATATACGTAAGACATATCAGATACCCTAGGCATACTAGGCATATTAGGCATATTATATAACCTAGGTATATTAGGTGTCTGACCTAGAGTATATTAGTACATATAACTCAAGTAACTTCCAAACTACGTAATACATGACTTATAAGATCTGTTTGATACAAACAGACACATACATAAGTCAGCACACATATATATATATATCTACTAGACAGACACTCAATAAAAAACACTATGCAACTTATTCATTCACTTTAACACTTTGCCTTCCTTCCGCCGATCTGAGAGTCGTAGAGTAGCGGGTACTTCTCCGCAATTAGGCTTAACCTCTTCGCTAGGATCCTTTCGCTGATTTTCTCTAGGTAGTTTAGGAGTTTGTTTGTTTGTTTGTTTATTCCATTAACGTCCTGTCTGAGTCTATGACTATGTAGGACGGGTAGGGCCCTCTAGAGGACCCTTCCGGTCTTAATCGGGTTTCCCCGTTTCTCTTATCTTCTTCTTTCTCTCCACTAAGGGGAGTGTATCCCGTGCCCTAGAAACTAGGGGCTTAAAACCACTTTTGACGCAAGGAAAGCAAAGCGAGAGTACTAACTAAACCAAGCCCAACCAACTCCCCCTACCTGTTCCGTTAGTCCCTTAATCAATCAATATAAATCAAAATCCTCCTTAAAACTCCTAGGGCGCCGTAGGCCTTGCCTACCCTTC
>JH792697.1:0-11259 GCA_000291705.1 Sphaerulina populicola P02.02b | reverse complement strand
CGCTATATCGCGTTGCCCTCGGGCCCTTTCTTTATTCGGCTACGCCGGAAGCGCTGTCTCTCGGCGGCGCCGCCCTAGGCATGTCTTAACGGCGCCGCCCTAGGGACTTATTGTAAATTATTGCTAACTCTCTCTCTCTCTCTCTATAGGTCTACCCCGCCCGTTGATCCCTACCCTCGCCGCCCTACTACTACTAACTCTAGTGATTTCTAGTTCTACGACGCCGCGAAGTAGTAGGGCTAGCTTGACGAGTCTAATAGCGAGGACGATCCGAGGAAGAGAAAGGTTGCGAGGAATAACCTAAGGAAATTCGACTAGGCCGGCCGAATTATAGAAACTTACGAGGGCATCGCCGCTGTTGACCCGTATTACTACTATACTTGTCCGGGCTACGGTCCGTATAAAGTAGATAGGTACAATAGCAAGGTATGTACCTATTATAAACGATACGCAAAGGCCGGGTATAACGCTAGTTAGCCTATAGTAGAGGCAGATGATAGTAGCGATCTAGTACGTCTAGCTCGGCGAGTCGCTACTATTGAGGTACGGTTAGACAGCTTGGAAAGGTACGCGCGTAGTTGGATTAGCTTCTTTAAGAGCAGGTTCAATTAGGTTAGGGGTAAGATATTTGCTCTCGCTACGCGCATATAGCCTAAGAGGGGCGTTACGCTGCCGGCTATATTAGCGTAGTCTAATGATAATAGTACGGTTGATAATAGTACGGTTAGTAATAAGATAGTCTAATATATATATAATATAGGGGTAGTAGTAATTCAAGTTTCATTTCAAAACACTCGGCGCTAACTCGTTGACGCTCGCAGGTACGGCTCGCTGTGTATGTACCTATCTATACTATCTATTATTCTTTATTATTCGTACTCGTCGCCTCCGGCGGCAGTACTCTACCCTGCGGCTATACTACTGTAGCTATATTATATATAATACGCTAAAGGTTATCGACGCGCGGTATAATATACGGCACCTATGACTCTACAGTACTTGTCCTGTCCTATAGGCTCTTTACTACGGCCTTAATACCTACAGGTTGTTGATAGAACCACAGAACTTAGGCATATCAGGTAACCTAATGTTAGCTAACCTATATACGTAACATATGTCAGACATATCAGATACCCTAGGCATATTAGGCATATCAGGCATATTATGTGACCTAGGCATATCAGGTATCTGACCTAGAGCATATTAGTATATATAACTCAAGTAACTTCCAAACTACGTAATACATAACTTATAAGATCTGTTTGATACAAACAGACATATACATAAGTTAGTACACATATATATATATCTACTAGACAGATACTCAATCAAAAGACTATACAACTTATTTATTTACTTCAATAGGTTATAAGCCCGGGTATTCCGCAGGTTTCTATATTATATATATTATTAGAAGAAACAACCTTCCTAATTCGGTCTGCGCGTATATTCTATACTAGTATTAGATAAACGTATAGCCTTAGGCTACAAGAACTATACTAGAAGCTTCTAAGACATAACTTATAATTACGGATAAGAACCGAACTAATCAAACAATACGACGTGTTATTCGACAGTTACGAGCGAACTAATCGTACTATACGAACGTGTTATGCGACAGTTACGTATAATAGTTACGTGTACCCTACTATAGAACTTCGAACTATACGAACTTCTAACCTATACTACTATACTAATATACTATATTATAAAATATCTACCAAATCATCACAAATACGTCTATACTATCGATAATACGTCTACACCGATACACAGCGTACAACCGTATATAGCAAACATGCAGAAACAGACCGATATATAGCAAACAGCGGAAACCGACCGATTTACGATACCTAACCAAGAAAAAATAGAGTTACGTAGTAATACGAATTACGGATACCTGATAAGCGAGAGACAATAGCGACGATAATAACAATCTATATCTACGTGAAGAGACAATCGATACTAACACTTAAATAGTATATACTTCTATTACGACTACGCTCATTATACTTATTACGCTTATTACGCTTACTACGCTTATTACGCTTATTACGCTTATTACGCTTATTACGCTTATTACGCTTATTACGCTTATTAAGCTCTATTACTATTACTATGTCTAATAATACACGATCGCTACTACTTACTCGCCTTGATAGCCTACTATAGTAGACACTCTAGCGCTCGCGTATTGTTAACAAAATCATCCTTAGTAGCTATAGTACTACTGTCTCGACCGGCAAATTTATACCTATCAAGCGAATAGAAGTCATCGTTATACTAGCCACCGACAACACTCTAGTAGTAACGATACCCGCCGAGAGTAACGAAGCCTACGAATAGCGACTCGAGAGCTAGAGCGAAAAGCAACTTGGCGCCTACGCGCTAGTAAAGGAATACTGTAGTCTAATCGCTCGATTACTTCTTAAAACAGCCGAAGCAATTTACGAACCTATTCTTACCGCTATCGATATACGATTACGACCCGAATTCGAGATCGCCGGCTTAGGCCGCTACTAAGAACTGTACTACAGCTTTACGATACTCTTACTCTCCGGCTGCACCAATATCTCCGACTATAGCGCTAAATTCACCGAACTTTACGATAGAATGGTCGCTATTCACGATCGACTAGTATTGCTAGAATTATACTTAGTGCAAGCTTACCTTAGCGGACTAAGTAACGCGTTCAAAGAATTCATTACGGCCTTCAACCTACAATACTTACTAGTTCCGACAGTTACTAATAGTATACTACAGGTAGCAGTCAGCCTAGCGGTCGCAAGACGAAAAGTAGAAGAATACGCTAGTCGCATCTAGAGCGATAGTAATATAACGCTCTACAACCAATAGTAGCGACGAACCTTCGACTACCCTATCTGTAAACACTGCAGCAAGCGATATAAGGGCATATACTAGACTATAGACGCTAGCAAGGCACCTTAGGGTTGGATCGACCGAAACAATAACGCTACTACCGCTACGTTAGACAAAAAGCGAAAAACTACCGACGACGCCGTATTTGGAGACAAGGCAGTAGTAGTAAAGAGTAAAGAACGACACAACGTACTACTAATAGGTGAAGCTATATACTTTACCTCCTATAACGCTACTCGCGAATATATAGCTATCTACCGAGGCATCAACCTCTACGACTGCTTCATTCTCGATAGCGGAGCAACCGGATCACTTATTAGTCGCAAAGACCTATTTATCGACGGAACCTACGATACTATCGACTCCGTAGAATCAAACGGTATCGGTAGTACTAAGCTCAGACTAGTAGGCTAGGGTACGTTACGAATTCGATATCGGAATAGTCGGTAGATCCAGATACCTAATATACAGTATTTACTAAGCGTAGGCGTTAATCTCCTATTACTTAACGCTATGTAGCTATATATCTAGAGTATTACGAAAACTAGCGACGGACTTACCTTTACACAAGTATACGGAGGTAACGAGTTCACTACGACTATTACTAGCGGGCTGTTGATACTAGACATGTATCAAGAATAACTATCTTAACTACTAGTTACCGGTTTCTACGGAGCTGCCTACTCCGTAGATAAATCACTCCGACTATAGTACGAGCGAATAGTATATCTTAGCGAGCGCGGCCTAATTAAGCTCCGAACTATAGCTACCGGAATAGAAGCAATACGCGACGATAGTTACTATATCTGTAAAAGCTGCGTGCTTGGCCGACAGTTATCAAAACCATATACCTATTACCTTCTACGTAGACGTTACAAGATGGACGTTATCTATACCGACGTAGTATACGCGCTAATAGAGTCATTCGACGGGTACAAATACTTTATTAGCATTATTGATAACTAGAGTTAATAGGGAGTCACTAAACCAATTTAGAGACGCTCCGACGCGCTAGTTACTATTGAAGAATTTATTACTACAAACAGTACCCCCGAATGCTTTACGACCCTTCTTATCTAAGATAGGGGAGGTAAGAATATAAGCGACAGTTACCTTAGATAGCTGCGAAATAGGGGGATTACGTTATACCTATCTAGTACTAAACAACACTAGCAGAACGGTATCGCGGAAGTATACAACAAAGTGATCGAACAGAAAACGCAGTCTACTATACTATATTTACTAAACCTTGACCTACGTTACTAGTCCTTAGTAATCGAATACGGAATCACGTATTTACGGAACCGATTACTATATCGCAGATTGATAGTCACTCTATACGAGGCATAGACAGGCAACAAACCGTACCTTGCTAATATACGAATTATCGGCTGCAAAGTATACGTCTATCGATTAACTGCCGATATAAACAAGTTAATTAGTACTAAGGCTAGAATCGAATAGTTACTAGGGTTCAAAGGTAACGGGCACTACCTCGTTACTTCCGAGAACCCTAGGCGTCTACAATAGCGCTTCGACGTAGACTTCGATAAACTATACCCTAACTGTACTAGCGTTACTACGAGCGATAGTAACGACGCAGATAATATAGTAGTAGAGCTAGGGGGAGACAAAGAAACAGCTTAACAACCAATTACTTCCGCTAACACCCCGGACAAATCCGGGGGGTTACTAGAAAAAGCGGGTCTATCTACAAAGCGACTAGTAATAGGTTACCTACTATTATCCAAAAGAACGCGCCCTATAACGAGCGATAGTCACTACAGCTACGAGTTACTATAGATAGGCTACGAGTCTACGAACTACGAGTCTACGAACTACGAGTTACGAGACTACGAGTTACTGTAGTTAGGCTACGAGCAATTACTACTATCTATACCTCCGGGTTACGTATCAAACATACGGCCTAAAACAATCGGTATTGACGCGCTATTAGCCGAACTTATTCAAGAAGGCAAACGATAGCGCAAACCGAGACATCTCTATTAGTACTAAAGTAACGCCTCTAATACTTAATCCAACCTATTACTCCTTACGCTTATAAGCTATTCACTAGCCTTAGAGCCGTACGAGCCGTCTTTATACGACGATACCAAGCTCCGTAGCGGTAGATAGAGTAACTAGAAGCCCGCACTTAATAACGAACACCGGTTACTATAGCGTAACGCTGTATAGCGAGTAATCAAACGATTAGAAGCTAATAGGGCTAAGATCCTTAAAGGTAGGTAGGTGTTCAAAATCAAGCGAATTGGTAACGTAGTAAAGTATAAGTATCGCTAGGTAGTGAAGGGGTTTATACAAGACAGTAACTACCTCGAAACCTACGCGTCCGTCGTGAAGCCTATAAGCTACAAAGCATTATTCGCTATCGTAGTAGCTAGAGATTACGAAATCGAGCAGATGGACGTAAAGACAGCATTTCTTTACGGTACGCTTGATAGTAAAGAGCCTATCTATATAGAACAACTAGACGGATTCACCGATAGAACTAATAACGTATGCCTACTACTTAAAGCACTTTACGGACTCCGATAGTTACCTCGCATTTAGTACGCTATATTAACTACGTACCTAGAAGCGGCCGGATTCACTACTCTAGACGCCGATATAAGTGTATTCGTAAAGGGTAAGACATTTATCGTAGTCTACGTAGACGACTTACTCATCGTTGGACTATACATTACCGAAATCAATAGCGTAAAGAAACACCTTAGCGAACGATTCGAGATAAGTAACTTAGGCCTATACTATTACTATCTAGGTATGACTATCAGACGAAACCGCGCTATACGTACTATTTACCTGAGTCAAAGTAACTATATCGAGCAGGTCTTGAAGAAGTACGATATATAGAACAACGTAAAGATCAAAGCTATTCTACTCGATCCGAGCCGAAAACTAATACCTGTACCTAGTAGATATTAGGCAGCAGACGCGTTCCGTACTAAATACTAGAGCGTAGTAGGCTCACTTATATACACTATACTAGGGACGCGCCTAGACATTGCATACGCAGTGTTAGTAGTAAGTCGATTCGCTAGTAACCCTACGAACGAGTACTACGTAGTAGTAACGGACATCTTTCGTTACCTCCGCGGTACTATTTACTACGAACTTACCTTCACCGGCGAACTTACCGACCTTTACGGCTATACCGACTCCGATTGGGCCGGCGATACCGATACGAGACGATTAACCGCCGGTTATACGTTCAACCTAGGCAGCGGCGCTATTACGTAGAGCTCAAAGCGACAGCCTACGGTAGTACTTTCTACCTACGAAGCCGAACTAATAGGACAGACCTAAGCATATAAAGAGGCGATTTGGTTAAGACGGCTATTAGAACAGTTAGGTAAAGGGCAGACACAAGCGACAGTAATCTTCGGTAATAACGCCGGGGCTATCGCTCTTACGAAGAACCTATAGGCGCATTACTCGCGGACGAAACACATCGCTATTTAAGAGCGCTAGTAGTACGAGAAGATAGAAAGTAAAGAGGTAGATATTGAATAGATACCGACGAACCGTATAGTCGCAGATAGTCTTACAAAGCTACTACTACGACTAGCGTTCGTAGAGTTTAGAAAAGCTCTTAGAGTACACGAGAGTCGGTAGCAGCAGAGTTGATTGCAGCGATAAAAACAATACCTATAACAACTAACACCCTTTTCGAGCGCTCTTATTGGCCGGATTGGATTGATGCCTTAGCACTAAGGTAGGGGGATGTTAATAGAACTATAGAACTTAGGTATATTAGGTAACCTAATGTTAGCTAACCTATACACGTAACATATATTAGACATATTAGATACCCTAGGCATATTAGGCATATTAGGTATATTATATAACCTAGGCATGTTAGGTGTCTGACCTAGAGTATATTAGTATACATAACTCAAGTAACTTCCAAACTACGTAATATATAACTTATAAGATCTGTTTAATACAAACAGACACATACATAAGTCAGTATATACATATATATATCTACTAGACAGACACTCAATCAAAAGACTATGCAACTTATTTATTCACTTCAATATAGGTTACATATCGACCCCCCCCCCGACTTCGAACGACTACAGCGCACCCGCTACGTGACCGATCGATACGATTTTTGCATCTACAGAAAGCTCTCGCAAAGCGCTTTCTTTTAACGCGACAATCACCCTAACCTACCTAGTATCGTATACGCTATCGCGTGTGAAAGATAGTTACTGTCTGCAGCCCCTTTGTTGCTACAGAATTTGAGGTGTCTAGCCCGGCCCGGCCTACTACCCTACATCTATACCTACCTACCTAGCCTGCCCGCAGGCAGCCCGACCTTACCTCCCCGGACCTAGCTCCGGAGCTAGATAGGAAGAAAGACAGAAAGACAGTACTTTGTACTTAATACAACTATATACTTAGTATAAACCTATACTAGGGTAACCTTTCGACGTTGCCGCATGCCCGCGTGTTTAAAAGAACGATAGTAGCTTCCTCTCTATATCAAATTATATAAGGAGCCGTTGCTACATCTAGTAAATAAACATACCTTCCCTACTTAGTAGTAAGAAGAGTATACTAGTGTCCCTAGTAGGCTAGGACCCTAACGGGATAGGAAATAGGTTTATACGCCTAGCTCCCTCGGCGAAAGCTAGTAAGTACTCTTTTTACCCCTAACGGACAAGAACTACCCGAGATAGACAAGAACTGCACCGGGAAAGAGACGGATTACGATATGAATCAAGGAGAGCAAGGGGAACCCTCCTATACTTAAGGAGAACCCTCGCCTGCGCGCTACGAGCCGTCGCCTTCTTAATTTAAGATAGAAGTCGACGCTATCGACGAAAGCGAAGCGGAAGAACCAACGACCCCAACCTAATCCAAGCTAAACAAGGAGAGGCTTATCCCTCTCGTTATTAAGCGGAAGAGGATTACTCCTTTTACCGATATCAACTCCCCGGGGGTTACGCCTTCTACTTCCCCGGAAGGATCCCTCGCAAAGAAGACATCCAACTTTAACGATAATATCAACGCCCTTAAGAGACGGGAAGCGATAAAGGACTTTAAGGTCGCAAAACAAGCCCTTATACGCTTAGTATACAACCTCGCCGCGTATAAGGACGACCAGGCGAACGTCCTTGATATCCTTGAAAACATGCGCGATTTTACCGAGAAGAGGGGTATTACGACTACCGCGAAGATACTTGGAAAGCAAGTAGCGAACCTGGAAGCGGCTGTAAAGAAAATTAGCAACTAGGTGCGCTAAACGATAAACCCGACAAAACAAACAGCCCCGACCTAACCGCCCTCGACCTCGGCCTCGGCCTCGTCCTCGTCCGCCGCCTCTTAACCAACGGTTGGAAAGCAACGTTCTTTCGCGGAAGTTGCTAAGTCAAACAAGGAGAAGAATTCTAACGGCAATAAGGAATCTACCGCTAACCCTACGCAATCGACGAGAAACGAATAGACGCAAGTAACGCGTAGCAAAACTTAAGCTACAAAGCTGCAACTCTCCCGCCTTGTTATAAAGCAGGAGAGGCCGTCTACGACAGGCGCTCTTATTATAAGAGACGGCCTAAACAAGGCGTTCGGTTTTGCAAAATCCCCGGGAGTCCTCTTAACGACGAGATCGCCTAAGGGCAACCTTATCGTATATTTCGCCGATAAGGAAGCAAAGGAGGCATTCAAAGGGAACCAAGAGAAGGCGTACCCGATACTAGGAGGTTTTCAAATTATTAACGACTCTACCTAGTATAAGGTCGTAATCTACGGCGTATCTACCTAAGATTTCGAGGGAGAAGACGCAACCGATAGAATCTAAGCCGAAATTGAGACCTACAATAGAGGTCTTACGCCGGTTACCAAACCGATTTGGCTCTCGTACCTTGAAAAGCGATAGGAAAGGGAGGTAGGGTCTCTCCTAGTCGCCTTCGCTACAAAAGAGGAAGCCGATAGGGCTATTAGGTCCGCCCTTTTTATAGGAGGACGTAGTGTCTTTGTCGAGCGCGCGAGGGATAGACCGAGAGAGAAGAAACCAACTAACCTAATATGTTAGGACACCAACTAAGGGTAATGCAAGCGAACCTAAATAGAAGCCAATAAGCAACGGAATCGGCCCTAGAAGTAGGGCTACGCGAGAAGGTCGACCTTATCCTAATCCAAGAACCGTAGATTATAGGACAAGATCAAAGAGGCTTTCAGGACGCGAGGTCGGTACTTTATACCGACTTTAAGCAGATTCTACCGAGGGAGAGGACTACCCGTCCTAGGACACTACTATACGTTAGTAGCCGGCTCTCCTATAAAGTCAACCCCCAAACAACAAGAAGCGGTGATCTCCTAGCGTACACTATTTCCGACGGTAGAGAAACTATTCAGGTAGTTAATCTATATAACGAAAAAGACGCGCGAGGAGAGAGGACTATCGAAAGGGAACTCTACGACCTAGAGCTCCTACCGAGAGTTATCCTAGCGGGAGACTTTAATATCCGATACCCTAGCTAGGATCCTAACGGGAAGGATACCGGGAGCAAAGCAACGAGACTCCTAGACTAGATAGACGAGAAGAACTTCCTCCTACGGAACGAGATAGGAATAGGAACTTTCTATAGGCCGTACCTAGCCCAAGAAAGCGTCCTAGACCTAGCGTTTATAAGAGGAATCCAAGGAGACGTTAACTAGCGTACCGACGATATCGGCTCAGACTACCGGGCGATCTTCTTTAAGATAGAGGGAAGGAGTACGTCTAAACCAACGGTTGAAAAGACGGTCCTTAACTACAAAGAGGCGAATTGGGAAAGGTTCTCGGAAATACTAGCGGAGAAATCAGAGGACCTTAACCTAGAGGGAGACCTAGACGACCTAGCTGTCTCCCTAATAACGCTACTCTAAGACGCGATAGAAACGGCTATACCGAGGAAGAGGGTAGACGCGAGATCCAAACCTTGGTAGACGCCGGAGCTTAGGAACCTACGGAAGGAACTCAACCGTACCTACCGTAAGACTTTCTCCTACGGAAGGATAGCGACCCCCCTAGAGAAGCGAGAGTATCTAGCGGCAAAGAATAAGTACTTCTAAGAGATAAAGTCGGCGAAGAAGAACTATTGGAACGCCTTCCTAGAGAAGAACGACCCGCAGACAATTTTCAAGGCTATATCGTATACTAAGGATAGGATCTCCGCTTCTATCCCGACAATCAACGGCGAAACGTCCTTTGAAGGGAAGTGTAGGGAACTCTAACAAACGCTATTCCCTAAGCCGCCGGCGGAAGAAGAGCTACCGGCAGACTGGCTTTCCTACCGACAAAACGATTAGGAATAGAATACTCTCTAGAAAGAAGAGCTAGAACAGGCCTACGCGACTAGTAAGGTTAAAGGGAAGACACCGGGACCGGACGGAATTATACAACTTGTGATTTCTAAGGCATATACGGCGATCCCCGATACCTTTTACGGACTTTTCAGCCGACTAGTTAGCGAAGGATACTACCCGGAAGCCTAGCGAGAAGCAACCGGCGCGGTACTTGCTAAGCCGGGAAAACCAGACTACTCTCTCCCTAAGGTATATAGGGTAATCTTACTCCTAAACTGCCTAGGGAAAATCAGCGAGAGGATCCTAGCGAAGAGATTAAGCCTAATTACGGAGAAGTACCCGCTACTCTACGACTCTTAGATCGGCGGAAGGAAGGCAAAGTCAGCGGTTAACGCCGCGATGATCCTAACGACGGAGATCGAGAGACAACGGCTAAAGAAGAAGAAGACGTTAACGGTATTCCTAGACGTTAAGGGAGCTTTCGACTACGTAGCGAAGAACCGGCTCCTACGGATACTCGCAAAGCTTAGGCTACCGCAGTCCTTAGCAAAGTGGGTACAATCCTTCCTTAGCGGCCGACGCCTTCGCCTACGCTTTGATAGCCAAATACAAGAATTCTAAGACGTAGAGATCGGGATCCCGTAGGGTAGCCCTATCTCGCCGATACTCTTTCTTATCTATATCCGGGACATCTTCTCTCCGCTACAGGACGTACTACCGCTATCTTATATCGACGATATAGGATTGACGACGTCCTCGACAAGCCTAAGGAAGAACGCGAAGATCCTACAAAGAGAAGTCCGTAGGATTACGGAACTAGGGCAGGAGAACGCTATCGCGTTTGACCTTACTAAGACCGAGCTTATCCACTTCTCGCGGGCGAAAGGATGTAACTTATTAATCAAGATCCTAACGGGAGAGACGATTAAACCGGTAACGAAAGCCGTCCGTTGGCTAGGCGTCTGGTTTGATTTACGACTCTCCTTTAAGGAACATATCCGGATAAGGGCATCCTAAGTATAAGCGTCCTTCGCTAGGATAGAACGACTAGCGAATACA
>JH792695.1:0-14317 GCA_000291705.1 Sphaerulina populicola P02.02b | reverse complement strand
AAAAAAAAAGGAAAGAAAAAGAAAAAGAAAAAGAAAGAAAAAAAAAGGCGAGAAATGTACATGTACCTACCTGACATGTAGAATGTAGGTAGGTTGCTTCAATACCTCAAGGCCTCAAGGTATGTACCTATGTTATCCATCCACGTGGCGCGTGCCTGGGGAAAGGATAAGGTAGATAGGTATTGTATAACATACATACCTAGGTACATCTACCTAATACTTCATTCCACTTCTTGGCATATGCAGTATAGAGAGGGGGCACGCGGGGGAGAAGAGGAAAATCTGTAGCTCCTTCACAGCCAATGAGCGACGTGGAAAAGATCATCACTGTCTTCCTCTGATGTCGACAGCTTCTCGCAAGCCAGACAAGCCCACCCATACGGCCTCTTCGGTTCGAATAGTTCGGGAGCCTTGGTTCGGTACCAGATTGATCCACGAATCAAAGACTTCTTCGGCCTGGCTGACGCCTGCAGACTGCAGTTCGGAGTCTGCCTGGAATGCTGCCTCGAGGCCAGCGACTCCGCCAAAGACGACAATCAGGTGTTTCCAGCTCGGCTGCACATGGGTAGGCGAAGACTCGTCGTCGATGAGGGACTGGAGTGGCTTTCCTCTTTCGCTGGTGCCGACACTGATATCGTATCCTCCGTCGAATGGACACTCGGTGAAGATGGCGCTCAGCGAAGCAGCCTGGCGCACGCTGTAGCCCCAGTAGTAGCCTGCTTCTTCCCGAGGTGTCTCTGGTGAGACGGGGAGACCGGATATCGTGTCGCCGTCAGAGGAAGTATGACCCAACTTCACCGTCACCCGGGTGTGGGGCTCAATTGCGCCCGGAATGGCCACCTGCTGACGAAGACCACAATCCACAAACGTCCGAGCCATCTTTCCTCTGCCCGACGAGGACGAGTGCGTCGTAATGCCCTCACGATATTCACACCACTCTTCCGCCCGCAGATGATGCGGCATATCCACGCTGGGCAATGCCCCTGCAGTGCGAAGATCCGGATGCATCGGAAACAGCGCTTTTCGCAAATGCGGCGGCGTTTCCAGGTACGTCAGGACGTGAAAGAGAAAGAAGTTGGGATCTGCAAAGGCTGTGTAGCCTCCCGGTTCGGGCGCTCGACTCTCGGCCTGCCCATCGTCAAACACGACCACTTCATCCACGCAGAATACTGCACACGCTCGAGCTATCTGCCCGGCTAGGCTGGTTTTCTGATCGTGTGTGAGAGCGCTTGAAAAAAAAAGAAGAAAAAACAAAAAAAAGATGGAGGGGGAAGAATTAGCACAAAGAACTGCTATTCTATTAAGTACCTAGGGAGGTACCTCCTAGGTCATATTCAAAAAGACGTACTTGGCAATAATACTTCCAGGAAGTGCCAAACTCAACGTAAAACTTCTTCCGCCTGTTGGTTTGAAGACAGCAGAGGGTTTGGACGTATCTGGGCCTGGGCCTACATCGTCGACTTTTCGTTTCTTTGTCGGGGAGGAACACGTCAGTAAGGGAGCAAAAAGAAGAAAAAAAAATAGTCTATGTCTTGCTTTTTTTTCCTGCGTACTTTTGACTTGTGACTGCTAGGCATATTTTTGTTTTTTTGTTTTGAGGCGTGTCTAAAAAGTCGGAGCAAGATTTGGTTTGGTTTGTTTGTTTGTTTGTTGTTGTTGTTGTTGTTGTTGTTGTTGTTGTTGTTGTTGTTGTTGTATTGTTTTGCGAAAGAAAATGGAAGAAATTTTGGGTTTTCTCGAAAGCTGCCTGAGGAGAGAGAGCCCGGTCGGTGATCCGCCACCATCAAATATTTGATTAAGATTTGACTGACTTCGACTGTACCTTACCTTACCTCCTCTCCTACAAACATGAACCAATCAATATCGGAAGCTATCCCTAGACACCTAGGAGGTACACCTAGATATAAACAAGCCAATACGACCACCAAAAGGAGAACTAACCTCAGTTACCGTATCTTATCTCATTTCAATTAAAATCGACTCAACTATAGTACATACATGTACCTCCTAATAGCCTGTCCGGTCCCAAGTCCATCGTCGCTGTTACCTTACCTTACCTTACCTACATGTACCTACCTTGGCACTACAAGCCGAACGTTCCATTCAGGAGAGAAGAACAAAACACTACCTACCTACCTACCTATACAAAAAAGAAGAAAAAAAAAGGACAGTCGACAGTCGACAAGTACTACAACCCAACCCAACCTACCCCCCGGGGAAACAACCCACCCCCCGGGGAAAAAGGAAAAAAGGAAAAAAAAAAGAATTGCGTGATAAAAGCTCTATATGGTGCATACGTTTTAAAGTTTCCATGTACCCTTCGTAATATGTATGTACACTCATGTAAAGTCAGGTAGGTACATGTAGGTAGGTTCACCAACCAACCAACCCCATCCATCCATCCATCCATCCATTGAAATTCCATCCATCGCCCCTTCGCTTCGTCGGCATACATGTACCTCCTACCATGACATCCCAAGGAGAGGGGCTGGGGCGGTCGATCGGTCTATCGGTTCTAGGAGGTACCGTCAATGGGCAATGGGCAATGGGCAATAAGATATATAGATGGCGACATCTTCAGGGTGAACTTTGAGTTGTGTGATATACCTACCTCCTAGTGAGATATGTGTATATGTGTATATAAAAGGTGAGTTGAGAGAGGTAGGTCTTCATTCTGGCCTTGTCTTCACTTTCTTTCGAGTGTGGTTTCTCTCTCTCTCTCTGTCTCTCTCTCTCTCAATCAAGTGCAGAGACAAGAATTTGGTTTTCCACCCAGGAAAAGAAAAAGAAAATGGCACACGACAATAGAGTGGAGCAGCTCGAAGACCTCAGGAACATCGAGACGAATGCCGACTTTTACGAGCGTTTGGCAGCAGGCAAGATTGCAACGACTGCGGACAATGCATCCTCGCTGTCGACGAATGGTGGAAAAGGCTATACTCAACCATACTACATCCCAGTGCCCATCACCATCAAGTCGCAGATCGGCAGTCCGACTGCCTTGGCCATTGGAGCTTTCTCGACAACATTGACTACGCTCTCGTTTGCGCTGATGGGCTTTCGGGGTGTGGGCACGACCAATGCTTTTATTGGAAACTTCTTTGCGGTTGCGGGAATTGGCATGGTGCGTCGCGAGGCATCACAATGTGAGTGAGAGTCGCCGTATGCTGACTTTCTTTCAAAAAGGTCGTGTCGGCGAATTGGGAGCTCGTCCTGGGTAACACGTATGCGTACACTGTGCTCGGAGCTTTTGGTCTCTTCTACCTCGGATTTGGGTTCATTGTTACGCCATACTTTGGGGTGGCCGAGTCGTATGGTGGAGCTCATACCCCCGAGTACAACAATGCGCTGGGTTTCTGGGTCTTGATGTGAGTTGCCGCCCATGTCAACCGTCGCGTGGAAGAATACAATACTGACCTCCGCATAGGTGGGCAGTGTGGAACTTCTTTTTCCTGATCGGCTCTCTGCCCCTAAACCTGGTGTACATTGGAATCTTTGGTACCGTGCAAGGCGCCTTCACGTTTGTCGCAGCAGGCTACTTCCTTGCCGCTGATGGTAGCCCTCATGCGACAGCAGTGAACAAGGCTGGTGGTGCTTTCGCCTTCGCCGCGGGGATCTTGGGGTACTACACTGTCGCGAACCTAATGTGTCAGGAAGCGTTGGGATTCTCGTTCCCGATGGGGGACACAAGCAGATTCTTCAGACGAAAGCAGAAGCAGCGCTAGGTCGAGTCTTCGTGGTGGTGATGCGCGCGCGCGCGCCCACTTCTCGCTCGGATTGGGATGATGTCGATAGGCACTGATATTCTACGCCTTGGATGAAAACTAGACGAATACATGTCAACATACCTGCCATATCAGTTCAAAGCTCATGAAGCTCGCGTTGTCTGCCACGATTCAGTGGAGTTGACCGTCCACGTTGTAGCCCATCCTGAATACATCCGATGCGACTAGATCGCGTGCAGCTGTCGTAAGGCTCACAGTACTGTCTCGTCGTCGTCGCCATTTGGCCTGGGAGTTCCCATTCTGTCAAGGTTGCGGATGTACGGTTCTCCTCAGCGTGTGGATATGGCCGACCTCTTCCCCTATCGCCCTCTTCATGGTGGTGCTTGACTAGGTAGGTACATGTAAGTAAGTATATGTATTGGCATCAAGTATCTTCCGCCCGGGGGTGTGGTGAGCGGTCGTGACTGGTGTATTGTAGAAGAGGAGGTAGAAGGCAAGGCCATGCCGCCTTGCACCTGCAAGGCTGCAAGCAAGGCCACTGCCAAGCCTGACCCCTGACGCATGAAACTGAGTGTAAACTCTCCCTCCGCCCTCCGCCCGCACCCCATCCAACCTTCTCCAACATTCACCATCGATATCAGCTTGCAGACGGCGAGTACGGAGTGGTAGCGCTGTGGACGTGACCGTGGCAGCTACGATATACCGCCAGAGCGGATGTGGTCAACGTCTCGACAGGAGGCGAGGACAATTGGGCTCACCACCACCGCGGCGTGCCTCGACGGCATCAACAGCTCTGTACGGCGACATTCGTGTCACCCCAGCCGTCGACAAAGCCCTCTCAACCGTAAGCATGGACAACGACTCGAGACGGACGGGTCCCGACTCAGTAGGGAGGTACTCGCGATCGCCAACCCTCGTTCAGCGATACTCGGGTAACAACACAGCCGTGAGAACGGTGAGATGAACCATGAGTCTTCCCATGGCGCCGACGGAGTGAGAAGGCGCACTTAGGCGGTTGCTGGCCATGAGCTCACACCCGATCCGGACCGCGACTCAATTAGACCACTTCGCGCTCCGCTGTGGAGGCGATGAACTTGACCAGCAACTCATCCAATGCTCAGAGCGCTGTGAACCCACCAACCAAGGACGGATGGATCGCGCAAACCTCCCGCGCAATGGACGGCATGCGCTGGAACGTATGCGCCGGAATGGTGTGCGCTGAGAGTGGTTTCCAGCATATACATCTTGGTCTATGCCAGCGAGATGCCTGCATCGTTGTGGTTCAGCTGGGCTCCTTTGCTGAGTTCTGATGGCCGGACATTTTCATCGGTAGAGCCGTTGCGCACCTGCGCTTGGGCATTGGTCAATGGTCCTGCTGCGGTTGCACAATTGTTCGATTGGCACAAGGCAAGCAGTATGATACCGTCCCTCATATCGCTCTCCTAATGGAGCTCCCGAGGTCAGTTTGGATTTTGGATGGCTGCAGTTGTCACGGCATCCATTCGCCAAAGCCGAGCCCCTGGACTCAAGATGAGCAGCTGTTGGCACGAAAATCCATGCAGTCTTTCACGACTCACCGAATCACATACATAACGACGAAGTGACGAGATCACTCCGATTTTTGCCCTCTGCTCGGGCTGAGGTCAAGCACAGTGAGTGACACTGCAAGAGCTTGGATACGAAAGCAGAATTCACGCAGCAAATCACGAAGGAGCATGGAGCTCTGCGAATGTCAGTGAAGTTCGCAAAGTCGAAAACATTCAAGGCCCAGAACCATTTCGAGAGCACCTGGGAAATGGCATGCATCGATCCAGTGCTCTGGGTATGGGGAGGTGTTGAGCGTCAGTACCTTCACCCCGCGACGTCGAGCCTTCAGTGGCTGTGCTTCTGTTGAGACAAGTAGTAGCTCGACGAAATGCTGTGATATGGGCACATCCGGACTCCTCCACGCGCAGAGAACGTCTGGAGATTGTCGATGGTTTTGATCCGCTTCGAACACACACAGCGTACACTTGGGTGTGGTAGGCTCGGGGATCACCAAGTTTGACACTGCTTGCAGGATAGAGCATACCATATTCCAGGAGAAAAAGCTTCGAGCAGAGTCAATCAACCCATTCATCGGGCTGCACCACACGGAGCATCTTCAAGCAGTGACCAGGCTGTTCTAGCTTGACTAGAAACTTGAAATGTGGGCTCATGCTCTTCACGGACATGGTCATGGCTCGAAAAGCCGAACGAGACAAGAAGAGGATACGAAAGAGACTCAGCACTGGATCTACCTGTGTCAACTTTTCAGCGCTTGCGAACTCGGTATGAGCTAGTTGAAGTGGAGTCGACTTTGTATTCCTGGACTATTCCTGACTGCGCATGTCGCATGTCAGTGTCTGCCTGGACTGCCCATGCACTTCCTGCTTGCCTACCTTGGACCCGTTTACAAGCGCATCTACTTCGGATGCCTCCGGTCAAGCTGGGTGGGACTTCGATAAGGGGGCCTGCCATTGTGTACACAATAGCTGCAGCGTCGGGTTGAACTCTCCTGACGACCGAGAGCCACCAGGCCGGTCGAGGCGGATTACAAGCGCCACGACCGCTTGGAGGATAGATCTGATATCCACCAGGCTTGCTTGGTCTCCACGTCAACGATCATCTGGGACCGAATGCAGACGTTATAGCTTCACCACTGGCGTCGTTCGATCGTGCTGGTCTGGCCGGGAGTTTGTGGGACACCATTGCCGCCAATGACCATGTCCACAGAACTGGAAAAGCCTCGACTGCTTGGCTGTTTTTGCAGCAATACGAAGCCCAGTCTGCTGTCTTCTCTTTGGCGTGGCGAGGTTCTCACTATCTCCACCCAACGCGTTGCCGCCTTTTGTGCTCACTGCCGACATCGCGCGTTGGATGTGAAACAGACACATGGCCGGGCTTTTTCTCTCCTGCTGCACAAGTGGCAGGCAGCGCTGTAGTATACTCTCTGCTCTTGCTGGCGTGGTCTGCTATACCAGAAGCTCCTTCGCCTGTTCCATCAAGTGCGATCACTGATTCACGGCTTGTGCCTGAGTTGTCTCCGTCTGTCTAGGACTCTTGGACACGGGCCTCATTCCTGACTGCACTCCTGGCGAAGTATGCTCGACCTTGTCGTCGAATGTGTAGCTGTTCGAGGCGATCTCGGTGCCAGTAGTGCTATCATTCGAGGAACGGCTCTGTCGACGCCCTGGGACAGCTGCCGTCTTCGCGTCACTCTGTTCTGCTGTTACTCCTGGAGTCCTGAACACTCGGCGGTCCATGGTCGATGGGTGCAGTATGGTCGTCTCGAGTGGCTGGATCGCGAGCTCTCTGGCATGATCAGTTCATTGTGGACTGCAGCTTGGACTGTCCCGAATCCTGTGGCTGCTGCCAGTATCTGACATGGATGGATACCTGCCGTCAGCATCATATCGGGCGTGCGTCTGGGCGTGCAGACTACCCGTGGTCCTCTGGTTGATCCTCCTGCCGACGACGTTGTTTTCCCTGGTTTTAACTTCAGTATGCAAGCCGCACGCTGCTGTCGTTCTTCGAGGGATGCACAGAACAGCCGGCATTTGCACAGTCGAGGAGGCCAGGCGTAGCTGCTCTTGGCTACCCTCTCACCAGCATGTTCCGTGCCTGTGGTGATTCGTGGAAGCTGCTGCCACATTCAGCTGTGATGCCGCAAAAGAGCTCGTTGGACGTCGTAGCCTGGACGCTTTGCTCAAGATGTTGGTGAATGTAATGCATGGTGAGCCATCACCACTGCCTTCGGAGTAGCAGTCTCCATGTCGCTGCTCTCTGCTGTTCGCCGGCGTCTTCCTGGCGACGAGATTGGTGTCCTGCTGCCAAAGCAGATGTAAGCTGTTCGAGCTTCCACCTCCGTGGACCCCGATATGGTCAACCCACCGCGGTATCGACAACCTCGGATTTCAGTGCAAAATTAATCCACGGCGACACAACACTCTTGAGATGCCATGTAGTGGCTCAAAAAAGGTTCATAAGTCGGACCATGAACCTCCAGGAACAAGCACAATATTATAGCACTGCTGTGTGGGTGGCAGGACCTGTTTCTCCCTATTCAGCCACCGCAGAAGCTGGAGTCGAACCCAAGATCTTTGCACCAACGAGCTAAAAAAAAAGTTCTTATCCACTCAGCTGTTACAGCAGAGGATCTTGTTACTACGATTTGATGTTAGCAGTGCATCGACCAATGATGGGGGAGGGTTTAACAATACAAAGTTCTCACCACTCCAGCCGATTATATACCTCATTTTGTGAGGCGAGCAACGAGGAAGCCCCTGGCACCCGTACAACCGTGTTGTGCATACTCAACTGGCATCGGAATTCCTGCGGGGCGCACATCAACGAGGTCGAAGAGAAGAACATGCTGGAGAGTCTGAGATTGGAGGCACACGTTCTGCCACTCAAGGCGGGTTCAGTGATCAGAGAGCGTTTTTCTTCTGCTGCGCCCGCTGTCCTTAAACAAACGATGACTGGCCTAGAATGACTTGATGGACGATAGGAGGGAGGCCACTGAGCATATTTAAGTACGTCTACGTGCTATACGGAGTCTTGTTCCCTACCAGCGCTGCCAGCAAGGCCGACAACGTATGCAGCCGCTGCCTGCTACAGCTTCGCGGCTACGGATATCCCAAGTCGCCATACACACATAGTGCAACATGTTTCTCCTGAACTGTCCAGCCTGACATCAACACCTGCGCGGACTGCCCTGGCCTGCAAGTTCGTTGTCTACACAGCTGCTCCGTCGAGTCTTGCGCTCAGTCTGTCTTCCAGCGGCATTGCTCTTCGTTCCTCCTATAGCATTCTCCCGAAGAGAACCTGCCTCAACGGATTGGTGTGCGAGCGGCACGCCGGGCCCGCGGATCTAATGAGCTCTTGTCGCGTTCTCCTACCGCTGCTCTTGCTGACTGCACATATCTTCGCATAGGCCGCCCCCCGCGCTCCTGCGCTGTTCACGCCGCTGTGCTCATGCTCCAGTCCTGGTCCTTGCTCGCATGTCGTTTCGTAGACTGCTGAATTGGGCTTCACTGAAGCTGTGCTCTGCGCTGGGCTCGAAAGCGGTCGTCGTCAGGAGCGGCGTGATTACATCTCTGTCTGATGGCGGGGCCTAAGATCTCAGCTGTGTCAGTGTTTGCGCTGGCCAGGGCTTGAGGTTTCCAGAGGCTTCTCGCTTGAATATGTCCACGTTCATCAGCTCAGCGCTGCGGGCAGTTCCCGGCGTGGCTCGCATTCGACTGCAGGCGACGGCATGGGCGCCGTAGATCAGAGACTTTGGCTCAAGGTCTCTTCCCACTGGTGCGAGCGAGCTTTCATGGCCTTCCATCGTCCTCCTACTGCTGAACAAGCGTCGTACGCTTCGTGCGTAGAGTCACTCTCACCAGTGTCCTAAACCATGAGAATATCTCCTCGAGGTCGAATGGAAAGCCGTCATTGTGGTGTACATTGATCCATCAGCATCGTCAGAAGAGTAATTTCTTTGCTATGACTACGTGTGTTCTATTGCCTAGACGATACATGTCCACCCTCTCGCCAGCAAGATCCACCAGTTGGACCGATTTGCTAGCCCTGCTGCCTATCATTTTTGGTCTTGCTGTTGCTGCAACTTGAGCCCCCGTCGATCAGGTATTTGTTGCCAGTCACGAAAGCGGAACTGCCAGACGCCAGACAGGCAGTCAGATCGATTGAGTCGTTGAAGTCATTGACAGCGTTGAGCGCTTCCGTGCAGTGTGGTCCAGTCACGAAAGCGGATCTGACAGAAGCCAGCTAGACAGCCAGGTTGTTGAGTTCATCAACAGCACCGAGGCGCTTTCGTGGAGTCTGGTCGGCCCCTCGTGCTTCTGAGCCTCGAGAGCAGGCACACAGCTGAGCCGTGTCCATGTAGCCAGGGCCCTCTTCGTGGCCGGACCACTCTATGACACGCCTGCTCCTGCGGGTAGTTGACGACGCTACCTGAAATAGGACGGTAGGGCTCGCGAGCTGCTCCCTTTTGGTGGTGGGTGTTGCTCCGTGCAAGAAACACTTCCAGCTGAAGATTGCGCTGTGCGCTGTCAAGATGTCAGTACTAGCATGGCGAAGCTCCAATGCTGTCGAGGCGGCTCACTGTATCTACTGCAGACGGCCACTGCGAGCGTGTTGTCGCGCAGACATATACACCACACGCAAGCCATGTTGATGATTGTGGTGCTGGCGATGCTGGCGATGCTGGCGATGCTGGCGGTGCTGGCAGGCTCTTTCTTGCCGATTCTGCTCGTCCTGCATCATTTGGTGGTGGTTATGCTGCTGCTGAGATCAAGTCTGGACTCTTCTAGAGCCAGAAGGTCACGAGTTTGAGCTTTGCCAGCTCGAATCCCTGGAGGGTGCACGGACCCTCAGTTCACGCCGTCCCTGACGACTCGTGTTTACTATCCGGCCACAACGCGTGTCCTATTCAACGTGTGCCACACTGGAAGTTGCTGGTCTTCCCCTGGAGCTGCCATTGCTGCTCGCACTGTGGTATATGATCGTGTCATCTGCCCCCTTTCGAGCTTCGAGACTGGTGGCTTCGCTATGGACCGCAAACTTGCTATGGGTTCAGACGTACTATTTGAACGGCAGAAGATCGCTGTTGCATGCTCTGCATGGTCTGCTATAAGCATGAGGCATATGCTACTCAGCTCAGCACGACTTCTATCATTGCTCGGGCTTCAATGCCCTGGTCTGCAGTCGGTCCTGCCTCGCCCTGCTGTCGTCCATGCCTAGAAGATCTAGCCTTGGTTTCTCGGGGCTCATGATGTGTAGCATACGGCAGGCACGCGCCTCACCGGTGAGTACGTCAATGGTATGCTATTGTTGCGGGATGATGCGTCGTGACCGATGGCGTAATGGCTGCCTAACGCTGCACAATGTTGTAAATTATTTCAGGTGAGCTCTCCTCGTTCTTCTTCTTCTTCTTCTTCTTCTTCTTCTCGTTCTGCAGGCCAACGACAACCACCACGAGACGAGTAAGTATTCATCCCCCTTTCTTTCATCACTAAACCTACAGGGCAAGCACGAGTGAACGCAGCAACGTGAACAATTCTTTTCGCACCCGCCATGGCCAACTCCGCAAGCAAACGCCGGATGGGCTGGTGACTGGAGCTGGACTGGAGCTGGACTGGAACTGGCCTTCATAGCCCTGACCACCAACTTCTTCAATCATACTACAGAGGTATATGTAAGCATTAATTCCCTCCTGCTAGCGTCCTCGGCTTTCTGACAACCTTTTCAGCGTGACTGTCGACCAGCATCACCGTCGCTGGGTCGTCGACCCCTTGAGGCACGGGCGCACAAATTTCATCAGCAATAGGTAAGCTGGTCTGCCTTTGAATTTTGAGATTGTAACTGACGAGCTTCACAGCAGCTCTCTGATGCGTATCGACCAAGTTGTTGCACTCCTGGAGAGCCTCTCCTTAAAGGCGGCTGCAGGATATGCCCTCTGTGTTCTCGCCTGACGTCCTCACCGGAATTTGAGCCACAGGACAAGGTGTCGCTACTCCTGTCGCACCAACTCGCCATGGAAACCTCACTCGAGAACCTCACCTTTGCTTTCCGGCCATCGGTTTCGACTATTCTTCTCACTGACACTGGAACCTTCTGGCAGTCTGGGAGTCCTCACTTTGGTCGTCGCTCCTTCCGGCCGTTGCTGCTCTCTTCGTTCGTGCTTGCCTCCATCGTCCGTAATCCCTGTCGCCAAGCTTTCAGCTTTGGCCGACAACAAACATTTCCACAAACACTGACTTTCCCTCGAACATAACACTGACTGAGCTGAACAACAGTGTCCAAGAACGCGACAAGCTCCCCAATCCCCATTCCAAAACGCGTCTCCGCCTATCCACGAGCCCCAACCGTCCACTTCTGGAGCGTCGACTACTATTCCGCAGACACCCCACTCTCCAACCCTTTCCTCGAGGTCATTCGCCAGTGTGAGCGCGAGAGACAGTGGCCAGGCGCCAAACCCCTCGTCTTTCCTAGTCACGTTCCCCGTCTCACGACAGACAAGCGTCCTTACCCCAAAGTTCTCGCCCTCGTCCGCCAGTACCGCCTCCGCGTGAAACCTTTGCCCCCTCCACCACCGCCACCAGAGATCGACTGCGCAAAGCGACCATGTCATTTCCCTTCGAAGGCGAGAGCCACGTCGTTTCTGACGCAGGCGCTGCAAGCTCAGCAGCGGGACAGATCGCAGACCCAGCAGTAGCTGCAGCCAGCGCTGCAGATCTACAGAGGGCAAGAGATTATGGTTGGAATGAGCGAACGAACCTCGATTATGGCAGGTTGCAACAGATTGGTAACTCGAACGAGTGGCTCGGCGCTGCCCAGGTCTACGAGTGGAATGATGAGTACGGCGATGTCGCTCCCGAAGTGCCAGAACTTGAGGCATTGCTCTACGGCACCGAGCAGCGCGTCACCGAGGGTGGCCACCGCGAGAATCTCGATGAGATTGAGGTTTTCCTTGAAGGTCCCACCAAGGTTGCCCCCATCCAGAAGGCAAGTGTCGACTGATATCCCGCCGTGCACAACCTCGCTGACGAAGAAAACAGTTCGAAGACGGTGGTCTGCACCCTGTCGTGCTCGACAATGTCAAGCGGTGCGGTTACAGCAAGCCGACTCCAATTCAAGCCTACACTATTCCGGCGGTCAAGCTCGGACACGATGTTGTTGGCATCGCTCAGACAGGTATGTCGCCGTTGCGCACCGCTCATTAGCACTCCGACAGACCACTGACTTTTCATCTAGGCAGCGGCAAGACTGCAGCGTATCTCATCCCCATCCTCTCCGCTTTGATGGGCAAGGCGAAGAAGCTTCGTGGTCCACGTCCGAACGCCGGCAGTTACGATCGCCGCGACAACCACGTTCGTGCAGAGCCACTTGTTCTTGTCATCGTGCCCACCCGCGAATTGGCAGTGCAGATTTTTGACGAGGCTCGTCGCCTGTGCTACCGCTCAATGCTTCGTCCTTGCGTTTCCTACGGCGGCTTCCCGCTCGGCCAGAACATTCAAGACTTGGGCAAGGGCTGTGACATACTCATCGGCACCTGTGGTCGTCTCAAGGACCTCATGAGCAAGCCAGACGTTCTGAGCATGAACCGCGTCAAGTACTCCGTCATTGACGAGGCTGACGAGATGCTCGGGGACGACTGGGCTGACGAATTGAAGGTCATCCTGGGTGGCGGTGGTAAGTCTGATACTCATCAACGGTTGCTCGATCTATGCTAACATCCACACAGATGCTAATGAGGATGCGGATCATGTGTACATGATGTTCTCCGCCACTTTCCCCAAGGGCGCCCGTCAGGTCGCTCGCGAATACATGGAGCCAGATTATCTGCGTATCCGTGTTGGCCGTCCCGGTCAAGCACACAAGAACATCAAGCAGGAAATCATCGAGGTCGACCGCAACCGGGCCCGCGACGCCGTCTACGATTTGCTCTTTTCGATGGAGCCAGCACGCACTCTCATCTTCTGCAACGCGAAGGCATCTGTCGACCTCCTTGACGACTACTTGTACAACAAGGGCTTGCCAACCACGTCCATTCACTCGGATCGCACCCCACGTGAGCGTGAAGATGCCATGTAAGTCTTCTCCGTCCCATCAAGCCCTGTACAGTTGCTAATCTTTCTGCAGTCGCTCTTTCCGCGTCGGCAGCGCGCCTATCCTCATCGCCACCGGCGTCTCTGCTCGTGGCTGGGACATCAAGGATGTCAAGCACGTCATCAACTTTGAACTCCCATCCGGCATGCACGGCGGCATACAAGAGTATGTTCACCGCATCGGTCGTACTGCGCGGATTGGCAACCAAGGCCTCGCCACCTCCTTTTACAACGACCGCAACGAGGACATTGCTCAAGAGTTGGTCAACGTTCTCGTGGAGTGTGGCCAGACCGTGCCAGAGTTTCTTGGCCATCTCAAGCCAGAGAAGGCCGACATCGATTTTGACGACAACTCCGACGACGAGGGTGAAGTTGGCAATGGCGTTGGTGGCGACGATGCCTGGGGTGCTGCTGACGATTCTGAGTCAGGCTTCGAGGCGGACTCTGGCTTCGAGGCCTCTGCTCAATCGGGCGACTCTTGGTAGGCGCCTCCAAAGCACACCACGACACACTGCTGCTCTCTGTCTCAGGAGTGGCTCACTTACGATACGACGTCATGAGACATGTTACGGTAGCACCGCAAGCTTTGGACGGCTTTATCGACGTACTGGGCGAAGCGAGGACCCGGCTTTTTGAAGGCTGATTGCATGTCTCAACGCGAAGGATACCCCACAAGGTATACCCAAAATGAGGTACCAGAATAAGGTACCAGAGCAGATAACACAGAGGTGGCTGTTCCAGAAAATTCACTGAAAAATCATACTCGAAACAAAAGTTCTCCACTTTCCACCTTTTCTCGTTGCTGTCATGTTTCTTTCCGCACTGACTTTTTTGGGGGGTATCACTGTCGCATCCACCCGAAGTCCGCCGACTAAGTGGTTACTTATGACCGCTGCTTGCTGCTGTTCCGTTTCAGACACCGCCCTTTACCCTCCTCCTCTTCTTCTTCTTCCCACCTCT